>CM072516.1:73393087-73405587 GCA_036898135.1 Oncomelania hupensis
GCCAACTTCAATTGCGCCTCGGTAAGTTAACCCAAAAAAACGTCACTTTTTTTCTTAAAGGAACCCAAGAACACGTAGGTCAGTGTGGCAGATTATTTTCAAATTCACAGTGAGTGTTGCTCCCCCTAAAAACTAAAAAATTGAAGCTACCAGCTATAAATCTCTTATTTACACAATTCGTGAAAATCAAACCAACGCAAAAGAACTTTGACACATTGAACAAGCCAGTGACACATTCGGTAAAGTATATAGTAATAGTAATAGTAATAGTATAGTAATAGTAATAGTAATAGTATAGTATAGTATAGTATAGTATAGTATAGTATAGTATAGTATAGTATAGTATAGTATAGTATAATATAGTATAGTATAGTATAGTATAGTATAGTATAGTATAGTATAGTATAGTATAATATAGTATAGTATAGTATAGTATAGTATAGTATAGTATAGTATAGTATAGTATAGTATAGTATAGTATAGTATAGTATAGTATAGTATAGTATAGTATAGTATAGTATAGTATAGTATAGCATAGTATAATAGTATAGTATCGATGGAGATGGCATATTAGGCTCTACATAGGCGTGTATTTAAGAGCAACCGTGTTATTTGTCTCACTGTCCCAGTCCCACCGCCGTAGCTCAAGTGGTAGAGCGTTCGCCTGGCACACCGATGACCCAGGTTCGAATCCCGTGGGGAGGGGGAGGAGGGGGAGACGATATAAAAAGTGGCCATTTTTACTGTCCATTTTAGCAGTATGATTGCTCTGGTGGTTCAGTGTTGATTCAGGTCCCTACCCCTCTTTCCTTTGGATGGTTATCCCCGTCTGCCATATCGCCAATGGTGGGTGTAGAACCTCAATGTTCATTCATTGTCACACTGGCAGACTTTCAGGCATCAGTGGTCTGATGAATTTTGCCTACCAAATGGAGGTGGGGTAATGGAATCTCCACTCCAGTTAGTGGAGTACATTATGTTAAACAAAAACCTATCAAGGCCATTTTTAAATGTGTTTGTGACAACATCCCCGGGTAGACTGTTTTATGTGTTAGTAATTCTGTTAGTGAAAACGTGCTGGGATAAACTAGTGTAGTATGAACATTTTTTGTGGAAGGGTGGGAGTAGAGGGAGAGGGGTAATTTACATTCATGACGTCGGGTTGTAGAACTTTCAACCCTGCATAGAAAGGGACCTTGTGGGTTTGGGGTCAATCACGTTGTGTAGAATTTTAAACACCTCAATCAGGTCTCCTCTTAGACGACTCAAGGTTCGGAAGCCGAAGGCACTTTAACCTATCCTCGTAACTGAGGTCCTTTAGCCCCATGATGTACCTGGTGAAATGTCTCTGTACAGATAGAGATTTTCTGATGACCAAAGATCTGAATATATTTGCGTGTTTGACATTTTCGGATCTTCCGTGTTTTAAGTTTGTATGTTTTAGAATCAACAAAGCAACCCCGCACAACGAAAAACCTGGGTATGGACACTTCGGGACACAGGCGCTTGTATCTGGACAGGCCTCCCTTTGGTTATCTATATATTATAGATAACCAAAGGGAGACGCGTCCTAGGCATAGGCGCTCGCGTGTCCAGATACAAGCGCCTGTGCTTCGGGACGACTGGATTTTGAAGCTATTTCTTGACTATATCCAAATTTGTTCGACAACAAAAAACAAACTTACAAACAAAAACAAACAATAACAATAAACACAAAAAACAACAACAACAAAAAAAGAAAATAAAAAGAAACATAACCACGGAATTTGAATAAAAGCAGATTTTGGAACCTGTCGGTTCTTCTTTGTTTTAATGTTTTATTTGTTTCGTTGTAACAGAATCAGCTTAGTATGACGATCCAGCACAATCAAGGGGTGTCCGGCATAGGGTCCCTGTCCTTCGAGGCAGTGACTGTCTATGGCATTGATCCTTTCGCTCACGTCATCGTCACTGTCGGACAGGCCACGCAGTCGTTCACCCAGAACTACAAAGCCACGGAGAAAGTAGGTATTTTTGTGGAAGAAGAATAAAAAAAAAAGAATGGAGAAACTGCAAAAGAAGAAGAAGAAGAAAGAAAGAAAGAAAGAAAGAAAGAAAAGAAAGAAAAACAAAGAAAAACAAAGACTCAATAAAGAAAGAAAGCAGCAGAAGAAGACAGAGAGAAAATATAGAAGAATGAGAAGGAGAAGAAGAAGAAGAAACAGAAGAAGAAGAAGAAAAAGAAGAAGAAGAAAAAGAAGAAGAAGAAGAAGAAGAAGAAGAAGATGATGATGATGATGATGATGGTGATGACGACGACTATGTTTCAGGTGCTGGAACTGACAGGTCTCAGTCTACATCTTCAACAGCCGTTTACCATACAGTGGCATAATTAGTTTGGCTCCTAGCGTTCAAGCTTATTCCTCATTATCATGTAAACATCATTATTTGGTCAGTCTGCAATCATGTCAATGGAAGTTATCCTGTGGCACGTCTCAACGCATCAAGAGTGGTGGGTGTAGAAGAAGAAGAAGAAGAAGAAGAAGAAGAGGTTTATTAATTAATTGTTTAAGAAGAAGAATGAGAAGAAGAAGAAGAAGAAGAAGAAGAAGAAGAAGGAGAAGAGGTTTATTAATTAATTGTTAAAGAAGACGAAGAAGAAGACGAGGTTTAATTAATTGTTTGAGGCCTACTAGGGCTTTGCACAATTAGAGTCGATAGGGGTTACAAAGAAATCCAAACTAAAACACAAAATGGACAATCAAAAATGAATAAGAAGAAGATGATGATGATGAAGAAGAGGAAGAATAAGAAGAAGAAGATGATGAGGAGGATGAGGATGCTGCTGCTGCTGCTGATGATGAGGATGATATGTGAATAAAACAAGAAATACCAGCAATCAGATTACGAGGTCAGTGTATCATGAACGAACGAACGAACGAAAAACGATGCTTAACGTCCTATTGCATGAGCGTTAAGGACAATAAAATTGGGCTAAAAAGCCCTCATCATACATATTTACCAGACCAAAATGAGAGTGTATCATGGACGTGTTTGTTATTGTTTTGTGACAATGAGTTTTACTTAGGAAATTACATTGGTGTCACATTAACAGACGATTCATATATAATGGACAATGGTTGCTCAAATTGACCGCTAAGCTTTTAATATTAGGCGTTTCTTCTTCTTTACGTAAACAAACAGCGCTGCCTACTACATCTATACGCACTGGGAAATGGTACAGATGCGCGTGGGATTGCTAAGTGTTGACCAACGTTCAAGAAATTGCAGAAAATGTGATAAAACCAATTTTAGTGATGGGAATGTTCACCAAGTAATTAATTGATATATGAGATGACAGGAAATTGATGGACAGGGTTACTTCATTTCTCCAACTGTCGCCCTCCTTTTTTTATAATTGACCTTGCGCATTGTGTCGTAGGCTACGATTTCTTAATTCTATCGTAATCAGTTCCGTTCAAACCAATTGTATTTCAAATTCCATACCGTAATTTATTGGTTAAATTAATAACTTACACGTGGTTGTGTCTACACTCCAATTCTTTCTCGTCTATGCATAATTCGAAATAAAGTTTTACATTTATGAATAACTGCAGTGAAATAGTAACCGTAGATTAAATAGGGGAGACAAAAACGTTTTGTGTAAAAACGCCGGTAGTTATCTCGCCTAAACAAAATAATAATAATAATAATAATAATAATAATAATAATAATAATAATAATAATAATAATAATAATAATAATAATAATAATAATAATAATAATAATCATCATAATCATAACAATAATAACAATAATAACATATCTTTCTTCTTCTTCTTCTTCTTCTTCTTCTTCTTCTTCTTCTTCTTCTTCTTCTTATTATTATTATTATTATTATTATTATTATTATTATTATTATTGCGTTTTCCTAATGACATCAGTTCAAAGCGCGGGCCTAACGTTAATATCGAAATACATACGAAAAGAAGTGAAACAAAAACAAGACACTAATAAACTATGCAAAGACATAATAGAAACATGAAAAACATTTTTACAGGTAAAATATCAAAGACGAGGGAGGTAATGAGGGGAAGAGTAGAGCAGCTAAGGAGTGAGGGTGCTGGGGGGCGTGCGATGTGACGGCGGTGGTCTGAAGAAAAGAAGGAATGATGCTGATAAATTTACCATAACATCACCAAATTCGCTCATTACACGTGAAACGTATAGCTGTTTTCTCAGTAAATGATTTGGCCTAAGGACCAATTAACAAAAAAAAAGATGTGTAGTTTATTGTGAACATGAGTTCTAGTTGATTCAAATGTGTTCAACACATTAATATTTAATGATAGAACGCACTCCATTAAACCGTCAAACCACCCAATAAAACGTGTTGCCACAAATACAAACAGTGTTATTTCAAGTTAATGATTCCCCCCCCCCCTCTCTCTCTCTCTCTCTCTCTCTCTCTCTCTCTCTCTCTCTAACCGATTGTTTAACCCAGGATAAGCCTACGCGAAGCTTGACGGATGGATCGACCAGGCAGTGTTGAACTGTTATGGCTGGTTGATTTGTTTGATCGTGCGTGACGTCACACCTCCTATTCATCTATATGAACAAAATTATTTCGTCCATTTTCCCTATCAATTCCTACTCCAAATTTTGTTAATACTGATGTCGCTTCTACTATTATATGGCAACCTGTATTACATTGTACCATCCCTAACGACGCCCCCTATGTATTCACAGCTGTCTACAATGATTAGGCTATCACAGCTACTAATAGTTGGACTCGTATTAATATACTTTGAGTTAGCGCCCCTATCCACGGTGACAAATACCCGATTCGACCTTTCCCATTTCGTCTTTGGTCAAAGAGGAAATCTTCTGATTTAAAAAAAATTATGGCTGCCCTCGCGAGGTTGAAGACACTTTGGAAAGACAGGACCATCAGTCTACATTCCAAGGTTAGGCTGCTGCGCTCCCTTGTCATCTCCATCTTCCTATATGCTTGCGAAACATGGTCCCTCACAGCAGATCTCCAACGAAGAATACAAAGCATGCAGATGAGGTGCTACAGAAGACTTCTGGGCATTTCCTATACTCAGCAAATCACCAACGACTTAGTCCGACAGACCATCACACAAGCCATTGGACAACACGATGACCTGCTCACAGAGGTGAAAAAACGGAAACTCCGATGGTATGGCCACGTCACCAGATCATCAGGTCATGCAAAGATCATCCTGCAAGGCACAGTGCAAGGAGGTAGAAGAAGAGGGAGACAGAAAAAGAGGTGGGATGACAACATTCGAGAATGGACTGGTTTGACACTGAGCGAAACAATCAGGGTTGCTGAGGGCAGGAAAAGATGGAGTACACTGGTTAAACGATCATCTGTGGTGCCCCCTACGACCTCCGAGTTACGGGATAGGATAGGATAGGATGGTGTCATTTCACCTTTGCACATGTGTCTTTTTTTAAATTATTGTGAATTAGTTTGATGTGGGACTCGCGGCAGACTATAAAAAACTAACGATGTCGAAGTAAGAAAGTTCGTTCAACGTCTTTCCTCTGACAACAAGACAATAACAATGCATGGCTTCAGATCGCAGCTGATTCTCGGACGACCTGAGAATAGTAGCCCTAGCAGACTACTTTATAAAGGCTCGGCTTGAACTCGTCCTCCACCAGCGTTTTCGCAACATTTATGGAACCACTACAGCAACATCAATGAAGCATCAGCGAGGACGAACAACGTTGCGGAGGGCTTCCATTAGGCGCTCAATAAAAAGGCTGGAACGGCTCATCCTAATGGCCGGTCTTAATGGCAAAGTTCGTGGAGGTTCCAAAACTTCTTTTTTTCAGGTTCTCAGATCTCGAACCTAGGTTGCTGAACCTTGTGAACAAAAATAAAGGTTCAAGAACCTAGATTCGGAATCTCAGAACCTCGGAAAAAAAAGATTTTGAATCCCCAAGAACCTTCCAACTTTAAGACTGGCCATTACGTGTTCCGTTTGGTGCAATTGGTCACATCAGGAGAAAACAGACGGTCTCCCGCGTCGTCGACGAGCTGGGCGACACCTGCCGAAAGGAAGGGAACGGTTTTAACTTCGATTCGGGTCTCGATTTTTAAACTTTAAAAAAAGTCAATTGACGCTGAGAACGCTTGTGAATGCTCGTGCCTGAGGTAAACTGGGTTAAAAGGCGAAATAGCACCTATAATCTTGAAGTTGACAAACGAAATAGGCGAGATGGGAAAGGCGAATCGGGATGTCTCCTAATCCACAACGTAACTATTACAACAACAGCCACCTTTTGATACATTTATAATTGGCCCTCTATCTATTAGCCTTACAGTTAACGTTCTTTTTCAATTTCAAATGTTATTAATTTAATTATTTTTGATTTCGTTAAAACATATTATTGTAGTGACCATCTTTATTTATCTTACATCAGTCGCATATTTAATTTGATAATGTGTTATTCCCCTAAACATTATGCCATATTTGAGTACCATCACCCTTCCCCTACAAGTTTACATACGAGTACTTTTGCACTTGAATACTTTCAAGCGTTAGTCCCTGAATACCACACCTTACCATGAACTCGTCCTCCACCAGCCTGCCTGACGAAGTTACCTAGCGAAACCGGTCTCGTTCACCCTCCCCCCCCCCTTTATTAAATGCACTTTCCTCAAGTTATATTTTGGTTTATTCGTAGTTAAGAATTGATTACTGCAAATTAAGCGATTCCCATACCCAGCACATCACCAACGACCAAGTCCGACAAGTCACACAA
Source organism: Oncomelania hupensis (assembly GCA_036898135.1). NCBI lineage: Eukaryota > Metazoa > Mollusca > Gastropoda > Littorinimorpha > Pomatiopsidae > Oncomelania > Oncomelania hupensis. The sequence continues at coordinate 73,399,868 of CM072516.1, forward strand.
GCCATTGAACAACACGATGACATGCTCACAGTAGTGAAGTAAATGAAACTCCGATGATATGGTCACGTCACCACAGCATCAGGGCTTACAAAGACCATCCTGCAAGGCACGGTGCAAGGAGGCAGAAGAAGAGGGAGACAGAAAAAGAGGTGGCAGGACAACATTCGAGAATGGACTGGCTTGACACTGAGCGAAGCCATGAGGGTTGCTGGGGACAGAGAAAGATGGAGTAGACCTACGCTGGTTTAACGATCAATTGTCGTGCCCCAACGACTACGAGTTACGAGACAGGATAGGATAGTTCAGAAATAGCTCTAAATTGCAAGCGAAAGAACAATACAATACAATACAATACAATACATCTTTATTGTCCAACTTTAACATTATACATGCAAGCGGAAAATTGCCTTTGACATTGAGCGCTAACTTTGTATAAAATAGTAAAAGAACACAATTAAAATTTTCCCTGCGTACAACAATAATATAGCCCAGCTGGAAATATTCTTTCATTCTCTCTCTCTCTCTCTCTCTCTCTCTCTCTCTCTCTCTCTCTCTCTCTCTCTCGCTTTTATCCATGCTGACACATCCACATACGCCCACATGTGGGCATAAACACTAAATAATCCGTCAATACAAATCCAAGAAGTCGCGCCAAAGAAAGACAGCATTACAATAGGTAATTTCTCGCTCATCGCTTCAAACTGTCGTTATTTTCTAGTGAATGGACTGCCAGTCGTTGTTTTCTAGCGATTGGACTACCAGGTTGTTACGTTGAAACGCGAACGAAAGTATGTCGGAAGCGTGTACGATAGATCTAATCGTTTCGTTTTGCAAAGTATTCAATAATGGAGTTTATTTACCTTTGATTTGAGTTTGCATTGTTGTTAGGAGTGGTTTTGTATAACGTTGATAATTTTCGTTGGTCGATATTATTGAAGAATTTTCGTGATCTGTCGATAGAAATTTCCCGATGGATATCGAAGGTCGTGAATGTTCCCGGAAGTAGAGGAAATAGGTATGACGTAAGTCAGTGATGACGATCTTTAGTTCGATTGGTGGCAGTACGTCATTTTCTACCATGTACCAAATTGTTCCAGAAAAGAGAGAGGTTATTTAATCGTGTGCCGAGTTGCTGTTGAGAGATTGTTGTTGATAGTGAAGCTGGAAAGTAAATTTGAAAGTTGTTGAGTTGAGTTGAGAATTGTATGCAGTTGTTGATGTGTGCTGAATAAAAGCGGAAAACTTCATACGTCGACTTTGTGACTTGTATGCTGATTGAGCAGGCTGTGTGAATAAACGAATCTGAGTTACACCTTATCAGGAATTCAGCATTGGGGCTGAATCGGATACTGATAAAGGAAAACACCAACATCAAACAGAGTGTAACATTTTGGGGGTCAAGCCGCGATTCACGCCATAGCCAAGGGTTCAACTGCTACAACAAGCGAGTCAACATTACGAGAGGCAGTCATCGAGGGTAGCCGCCAACAAGTTGCGTCGAGAGGGGCCAACATACTGGGACTACATCCGATAGATTCGGGTTGACTGCAAGGGCGTGTAGTCGCCGAAGAGTTGCTTCGTGAGCGAACAACAGAGCGGGACTACGTGGCTGCCGCAGGACTACGTCGAGGGACAGTCTCGGAGCTACATCGCCAGTATTAGAGAGAGCGACGAGCGGACGTCGCGTCTACTTCAGCACAGGAGCGTGTACATCAACACCAGCGTGGTGCAGCGTCGCATACGACGAGGACAGCGGGGCCTGCGTCTGCGAAAGCGACTAGTGGCAAGCATCAGCGCTACTGCAGAAAGCGTGCTGTTCTAGAACAGTCTAGAAGGGTGCAGCACAGTCAAGAACTTTCTAGAAAAAGAACTTTCCAGAAAAAGAACTTTCCAGAAAAGAACATTCCCGAAAAGAACTTTCCAGAAAAGCATTAAGATGGCTGACTTCTGGCAGAAAGGGGTTGAACTAAATCTAAAAGGCAAACAGCTGACGGAGTACGTCAAATGCCAGGAGAGAATATTGCGTGAAGAAAGAGAAGAACAGCGAAGGCGCGAAGAAAGAGAATTGGAAGAGAAGCGTCTAGAAAAAGAAATAGAATTAGAACAGAAGCGTCTAGAATTAGAGGAGCAGCGACGCCGAGAAGAAAAGGAAGAACAGCGTCAACGGGAAGAAAGGGAAGAACAACGTCGCCGTGAAGAAAGAGAGTTCGAGCTGAAGCGTCTTGAAGGTGAGCGTCAGTACCAGTTAGAGTTGGCGCGTATCCAAAACAATCAGCATGCGCCACAAGTCACCAACGACCATACGGCTCCAAAATTGCCAGCTTTCGTCGACGGGAAGGACCAGATTGACAGTTATCTGGCGAGATTCGAAAGGTTCGCTGAAAGCTCTAACTGGCAACCTCAAGACTGGGCAATTCGACTGAGTGCACTTCTGACGGGGCAAGCTCTCGAGGTTTACACCAGACTGTCGAACGATGACGCCAAAAACTACGACGTCTTGAAAGAGGCCCTGTTGCAGTGCTACAACTTTACAGAGAAGGGCTACCGTAAACGCTTCCGTGAATGCCGGCCTAAGTCAGACGAGACGCCAAAGCAGTTTGTGGAGCGCCTGTCGTCATATCTACACAAGTGGGTGGAGTTATCAGGCGAAAGGAAGTCTTACGACAGTCTCCATGACCTGATTGTGAAAGAACAATTTCTCAATGCCTGTCACAAGGACCTAGCGACCCACTTAGAAGAACAAAAGCTGCAGACGCTTAAAGATGTGACTGAGGCTGCTGAAAGATATCTCATCGCTCATGGGAAAACCCTGGGGCCACCCAGCGCGACGAAACATTTTCAGAAGACTGGAAACCATGTGAACCAGATCCAGGGAAGCCAGACGAGCCAGAGACAGACAGACTCCACGCCTCCTCCCAGGGAAGGGCATTCAAGGGGCTGTTTCACCTGCAACGCTACAGACCACAGAGCGGCTAACTGTCCTCAAAACAAAAGTAGCGGACAGCGGAGCAGTACGGACAATTCAGCGGCGGGCAACCGGCAGAGGCGGTTCTCCAATCAACGGCAAACCAGTAGATCTGACCATCAAGTGTGCGGCGGGAGCGTCATTCTTCCGAGTGAGACCGAGCGCACAGCTACCCCTGCGGACGTGCAAGAGTGCATGACTGATGGCCAACTCCTCCTTGCCAACGGGAAATCCATCCCCGTCGTTGCCAGCGCAGCTGTGACCGTCCAGAACATGCCAGTTTCCAAGGGACGCGTCGGAAATCATGAAGTGACTGCCTTAAGAGACTCTGGCTGCAGTGGGGTCATCGTCAGAGAAGATTTAATCGCTAAAGAACAGTTCACTGGCGATTCAAAATGGACACTCATGGCCGACAGCAAGTGTGTGAAAGCGCCAGTTGCGAAAATTCATGTCAACACCCCTTTCTACATAGGCGAAGTCGAAGCGGTTTGCCTGAAGAAGCCGCTGTATGATTTGATGATCGGGAACATCGACGGCGCGAGACGACCCGACGACCCCGATCCAGAATGGAGTCCTGCCTCAACCCAACACGTCGAAGTTGTGGAGGAGGATCCATTGCCGTTTCCCTGATGGAGACCTTACAGAGCTGCTACGGGACAATGTGGTTACTCCGGCTCAGCCCTGCCGACCAGAGATCGTCGGTGCTGTTACAACCAGGGCCCAGGCCAAGAGAGACAAGACGTCTACGCCACTGAAGGTCGCCGACAACTCCAAAGCTGCCATCGTGGACAGAGATAAGCTGATCCAGCTCCAGGAAGCTGATAGCACTTTAAACAAGTACAGGAACCGCCAAGACCACGTGACCAAGGGCAGTGGCACGGTCTATTTTGAGGTGAAGGCCAAGATCCTGTATCGAATCTTCCAGCACCCGAGGGTCAACGGAGGTAAACCACTACGTCAAGTTTTGGTACCGTTACCCCTAAGGCGCCAAGTGATGGAAGTAGCACATGACTCAATCATGGGAGGTCACCTAGGTATCAAGAAGACGTCGGATAGAATCCAGGCGGTATTCTACTGGCCAGGACTTCATGCGGACGTCAGCCGTTTCTGCCGATCGTGTGACATTTGCCAGAAGACCATACCTCGAGGAAGGGTCCCGAAAGTGCCTATGCAGAGGATGCCTTTGATCGACCGACCTTTCAAGAGGGTGGCCTTAGACTTAATCGGCGAAATAAGACCTCCGAGTGAAGAAGGTCATCGATGGGTACTGACTTTAGTGGACTATGCGACTCGGTACCCAGAAGCAGTGCCTCTGAAGAAGATTGACACTGAAACTGTAGCAGAGGCACTGGTGGACATGTTCAGTAGACTTGGAGTGCCCGAAGAAATTCTGACAGACCTCGGGACGCAGTTCGTCTCTGACTGCATGAAGGAGGTCAACAGACTGCTGAGCATCCGGCATTTGACCACGACACCCTACCATCCGATGTGCAACGGGCTTGTCGAGAAGTTCAATGCTACGCTGAAGTCCACCCTGAAGAAACTGTGCAGCGAGCAGCCCAGACAATGGCATCGCTATATCAACGCCTTACTTTTCGCCTACAGAGAAGTACCGCAGGAGTCCACCGGCTTCTCTCCGTTCGAGCTGCTGTACGGAAGAACCATCCGAGGGCCGATGCACATCCTGAAAGAACTGTGGACGAAGGAAGTGGAGACCCCAGAGGTGAAGAACAGCTACCAGTACGTGTTTGAGCTACGGGAGAAGCTGGAGCAGACTCTCGAGATAGCCAGAGAAAACCTGAAGAAGTCCCAGGACTGTGGAAAGCACTACTATGATCGTAGGGCTGTGAACAGGAAGTTTAAACCTGGCAACAAAGTGCTGGTGCTGCTACCTACTGATCATAATAAGTTGCTGATGCAGTGGAAAGGCCCGTACGAAGTGGAGACCGTGGTGGGAATCAACGACTACAAGGTGAAGGTCGGCCAGCATTCCAAGATATACCACGCCAACCTCCTTAAGCTGTACGTGGAAAGGCCATCAGAGACTGTGCACGCAGCCACAGCAGCTGTGACCGACGACAGCTTTGACAGCGAAGAACTGTTGGAACTGGGAGACTTCCACAGCAAAGAAGGCATCGATGATGTTAAGCTAGGACCGAGCTTGACGGAAGGTCAAAAATTGGAGCTCAAGGACCTTATGGGCGAGTTTCCCCACAACTTCAGCGATGTCCCTGGCTCTACAACTTTGGTCGAACACGAAGTCCACCTCACTTCGAATATCCCTGTTCGATCCAAGCCCTTCCCGATCCCTTTCAAGGCCCGTGAATCCTTGAAGAAAGACATCGATGAGATGCTGAAGATGGGCATCATCAGGGAGTCCAGTTCCCCCTACGCGTCCCCTGTCGTGGTCGTGAAGAAGAAGGACGGGAGCAACCGAGTATGCATCGACTACAGGAAGGTTAATAAGATCACCGTCCTCGACCCTGAGCCGATGCCTACCACAGCAGACCTCTTCCGCCAATTATCGGGGAGTAGAATCTTCTCAAAGATTGACCTCAGCAAAGGTTATTGGCAAGTCCCCGTGCGTCAACAGGACATACCAAAGACTGCTTTTATAACCCCTGATGGGACGTACGAGTGCCTAAGGATGCCCTTTGGCATGGTCAACAGCGGAGCTACCCTGAAGAGAGGGATGAAGAAGATGCTCAAAGGGATGGACAATGTCGTGTGTTACTGGGACGACCTGCTAGTCCAC
>CM072516.1:73410587-73450587 GCA_036898135.1 Oncomelania hupensis
CAGTACACAGCAAGTCTGATGTAATGATTTGATAGCCGAATGAAAACCAAAAGAATTCTCACTCAAGGTGACATTTTAATGCTGTGTTTTAGGCTGTATAACATCCTTCTTAAAGTGAATCTGACACATTTTTGGGTGAAACTTTTACACTAGATAGTATGATCCTAGATGGGTTTATTCATCCACATGTTTGAGGTGAAAGCTCTATGATAAGTATGTAAACAGCTTTAAAAAAACATTTGCTAGTCCAGCAAGGGGCTCCTTGATGCAGTCATTATGCCCTCTCTCTACTCAATACTAACTTGTTTCATTCACAACACTGCCTTGGAGCATGTTTATCATGTAATCTGTAAAGGTGCCTGCACTTCTATTCTACAGTACAGGGGGGGGGAGGGGGGTGGCAGTGGGTAGGGGAGAAAAGTCATTTACTGCCATAGAACTATCAGATTCCCTATTGAATAATCCCTTTGGGAACTCAGCTACAATCAGTTTAACTTTGGGTTTCAAAGTTATTTTGTGAGGACATAGAATTTACATGTTATAATATTAATATGTGTGTATACATTTTTTTGGTGGTGTTTTTATTTAATAAAAGTAACAAAAATCTAATATGCAATAAGATAGATTTCTTTTTTTTTTTTTTAAAAAGCATGCTAATTTAGTACTTAATAACAGAAAAAAAATTAAAATGATAATAATATTATTTAATAATAATAATAGCTATTAATATATTTGGCAATTGTATGTGATATTTTCTTTCTTTTTCCAGTAATAAATATTAACAGCTTAATGATGCCAAGTTCCAAGACATCAGCTGATCAGCGATGGCCCGAGGATGTGGGCATCATCGCCATGGAGGTTTATTTCCCTTCACAGTTTGTTGACCAAGCTGAACTCGAGCAGTTTGATAAAGTTTCTGCTGGAAAGGTAAGTTGAACTTCCTGTGAGAGAGAGGAAGGGAGGTAGAGGAAGAGAGAGGGCCTGGGGCATATCAAGCAGGTTCAGTGAGCCACAATGTTATTGAAATAATTGTCTGGGGAGTCGGGCGATGCGGCTTAGGCAGCTAGTGGGCACCTCGGGTGACTTTCATTAGATACCGTATCATCCAGCACCTTGAGCAGCTTTTGAGCTGGAAATGCGCTATATAAACACAATTACAATAAAAATATGACTGGTGAGTCATGTGTATCTTCATTCTCAAACATTTTGACCTGTTCATGATGCCACCCCCGTTGGGGTGCCGGGGGTTTCAGTATAAATAGTATCCCCACTTTCTGGAAATTTAGTGCTTTAAATTCCCACTGTCGCTGTCTTTCTCATTTGCTCTTTCTCAGTCCTGCTCTGCTCTATCAATCTGCTATACTATCTTCTTCTTCGCTAGACCAGTCACCTACCTTTTTTCTTGAAAACTCTTCCGGGACAAGACTCCTTGTTTGTGTATGAGGTCTGTTGGATCAGCTTGGGAATATTGGACGCTTTCTGCCAGGTGGTCACTAGGGCCTCCTATGATGTTATTATTTAGCAATGTAGGCATTTTATATACATGTATATGTTTTGTTGATAATTTATAATGATGTTTGTATTCTATTTTGTTTTTGTAAACGGGGGTTCGATAAATTAGAGTGCAGCCTCAGCGTCCCCTGCGTGGGATGTCTTTGTTGTAAAGTGACTGGCTGGTGGAGGGCATTCAGTTTTCCCACTAGGGTTGTTTCGGCAGATCTTTTATGCGGATTGGGGGTTGTCCGGTCCTGATTTGACTCGGAAGAGTCCGCTGGACCTAAAGCAACAATTATGTAATGTAATGTAATGTTCATGATGCCGCTTAAATGTTGTGGTTGATGTTTATAAACTACTTTTCTGTGTGCGTGTAGTATGTTCATGCTGTTGTCAGAGCATCAAATCTTCACATGGGTTTGTGTGTGTGTATATGTGTGCGCGCACTATTGTTTGTCACATTGCCTCTTCAGAAAGGTTAACCTAAGCTGATATTGAGACTCGGCTAGTCTCTGCTGCGCAGTGTGAATGTTTGTTATGTATAACGGTTAGTTATTGAGTGTGTTGACACTGTAGAGGCATGTGATAAAAGGCACTGTCTCTCTCACACACACACACATATGTGTAGATATATATAGAATTAATTAATTTATTTTATTTGTTTCTTTATTTATTTTTGTATCGATGATTGCAGTACACCATTGGCCTGGGTCAGATTCATATGGGATTCTGCTCAGACAGGGAAGACATCAACAGCTTGTGTTTGACTGTCGTGGAGAAACTGATGGAACGCAACAGGCTTTCTTATGATAAAATTGGCCGTCTCGAGGTAAAAATCGGTCTTTTGTGTTCAAAACTTTACTTATTTAAAACCTTGAGCATTATTATTATAATAATTTACAAAAATATATTATTATTATTATTATTATTATTATTACTATGGTCTTTTTATTGTGAGCAAGGACTTGATATGTGATCTGTTAAGTCAGTTTTGATTTCAAAGATATTGTATTTTCTTCCAGGTGGGCACAGAAACTATCATCGATAAGTCAAAGAGTGTGAAGACTGTGTTGATGCAGCTGTTTGAAGACAGTGGCAACACTGATGTGGAAGGCGTTGATACTACAAACGCTTGTTTTGGGGGTACCTCTGCCCTTATGAACGCTGTCAACTGGATTGAATCTAGTTATTGGGATGGTGAGTAGAATTTGTATTTGTGTATTTTTTAAAATCTGTTTTAATTTTATTTATGAATGAATTCATAAAATCATTTGTGTGTGTCTGCTGGAGAGAAAATGAGCCATGCAAAGGAGAGCAACATCACAAGTTGTGTCAACTGACAAAGTGAAAGCCAAAGTGCAGGAGAAACAATCTCAGCACAGAAAATTCAAAAATACCACAGAACCATTTTTTAAAATAGTTTTTGTCGCCAATTTTAATGTCAGCGGCCAAATATTAAAGTTCAGAATTTGTTTTAATGAGCAAGGAAGGTTTGCAATCCCACATTTATCATTGAAATAACAAAAATCTCAACAATATGCCCTGGGAAAGAGAACAATCCGCAACCTAATCAGCAATGAATTGATTTTACACAACTTCACTCAACCAAAAAGAAGGCCAAGACCAAAATAAAAGAGAGAAATGAGCTGTGGGCATAATTACGCTGGGACAAGAAGGCGATGAAGGAAGACAAACCATATGATGTGACGGGGCAGAAAGGGGGGGGGGGCCGCATTACAAGATGGTGCAAACTTGAAGCCAATTATTCTGAAAGCTCTTTAAATGTAAGTTTTTGTCATAAAAACTCCCTCCCCAATATACTGCAATATATGGACCGCATTTGTACTGATTGGTAGTGCACTGCTGCTGTATCTCTGGGGAAGTTATCATTTACCCACTGCCCCTGTGGGTGCGAGAAATGATTAATGATCCTAAACTTGCCAACATCTTTCTTGGCTGACCCTGTCGTTGGTGGCGCCCCATGTTGTGAGACACCCTCGTATTGCTGTGGGTTGTCAGTGGTTGGGACAGCCGGTGCTCTCAGAAGCTGTTCTCAAGTGCCCGTTGCTGATTGATAACATGCAGCTGCTCCAGCTCCATCTGCAAAGTCTGAAAATGAGTTTGAAAAGCCCTATCCTGAGGCTGAGCACTGTTGGACTGCCTGCCCCTGATGATGCTGCTCCTTCTTCACACAATGACGTGGCTGTCCTCGTCTAGTGCATGGTAGCGAAGGTGACTGCCCTCACTTCATTTGCGGACGAGAAGATGGGGGGCAACTGCTTATTCGCCTGTGCTCTTACAGTGTCGCAGGTCTGACAGGACATCAGGGCGGCATGACTGCAAATAAAAGGGCAAAAAAGAAAAAAGCACACTGCTGCAAAGCTGGGGTGCCTTTAGTAGTTAAAAAGCCAGTCACCCTATAAGACATGCAACTGCAAGGAATGGTTAAGGCACCGGCACTTGAAAAAACCTGCAAGGTGGACGTCTGCAGTTGAAAGATCATTTGCTGCACGCCACATTCGCTGTATACCACTTGCATGGCCTGCCGGCTGGGCACATTTAAAGAGTCCCACCCCTGTTGTTGGTGGTGCCCCAGGTTGTGGTACACTGGTATAGCGTTAATCACTACGAATTCATCTCTGTACCAGACTTGTGTTAGGCCTGTGCCCCAAGTTGCTGTCCCGCTGTTGATAAAGTGCTAAAGCTAATTAATGTCAGGATGGACTCACTCATACTTATAGACTGTAAATGACCAGCATTGAGTAACATGCTGGCGATGCAGCAGCACCTTGATAGCCCTGTTGATTAAGAGTTAAAGAGAAGTAATGTAGAAATATCTCGTGTGCGACTCTGGCCTGCACTAAGGCTGCCGTTGTGCGACATGCTGTCTAACCAGCAGCAGCTAACTTGCACACAAAAATTGTGTAACCGCTACTAGATCTACATGCTAAACGATCAAAAAGCATTGGCCCTCATGTTATGACCCTCAGAACACAATAAAACAAAAATTGCTAGCCAACACTACCATGCACACATTTTTCCTCACTTTAAATCTGTTCTGGAGAAGGCGAACGGATGTACCCAACTCGCTGGAATCCCACCAGCAGCAACATCGCAGATATTATGTAAACATTTTAATACTGTGCCGTCTACTTCCAAAAAACAAAGCAAATAACCTTGGAGAGCACACAAGGACAGACAAAGCACAGAACAAAAATGATAGCTAACGCTACCACCAAGTCTTGCATCGACCATTGTGGCAATAACACATTTCACCACTGCAAAAAAAGGGCACGATTTTACAAAGTACTGTAAAGAACATGTTTTTGTATTTATCTTGCTTGCGATGCACACGTTCAGCCAAAACAAAATTAGGTGTTGCCAAGAAAAGGAGATGTTGCGCAGAGATGAACGTACAGCAGCAAAGAGATTAAACAAAAGATTTTGCCAAGGTGATGCTCTTCAGCAGAAGAGGTCTACCCGCAATTGCTGCTGTTCAAAAAGTGTGGTTTGCTAGCAATGACCAGGGTGGAGAATTTTCCTCGGATCCGCGGATTTCCGTGGAAGGCATTTGCATTTCCGAGAAAAAAATATTGAGTTCCGAGATTTAGGCCTACAAATCAAGATAATCTTAACTTTTTTGAAAGGCATGTGCATAAAACATTCTGATTTTTTTTGTTGTTGTTTCTATTCATGTTTACTTTTTGCTTTCAGGAGAGGCCCTAAATTACATTCAAAATTGCATAAACTCATTTTCTTCCAGGGGGCTTCTCCACCATGGACCCCCTACTGGGGCTTGGCCCCTGGACTCCACCAGGGCCTAAGGTGGCCCCTGGGTCCAGGCCGGATTTAAGAGATTTCTTGATTCAATTGTTCTCCACCCTGAATGACCCTAGAGAGATTGTGGGCAAGGAAGCTTGCAATGCTGGAGCATTGTGGAGAAAGTGCCTGGATAGCGAAAGTGAAAGGAGCCATACCCCCTCCGGTCTTCCCACGCAATTTCCTTTAATTTATATTTAGATGTATTTATTTATTTTTGCTTGGGTGAGACCTTGGTTATGTCCCTTTATTGTTTCAAAAAATCAACACTTCCAGCTGTTATCTATATTTTGAGGTTTTATTTATTCTATTTTGTTGTATTTATTTTATTTAGTTTTCTTTGCTTTATTTTACTGTGTTACGTTGAAACGCCAATGGTAGTGTGTCTAAAACGCGCACGATAGATCTAATGGTTTCGTTTTGCAAAGTATTCAATAATGGAGTTTATTTACCTTTGATTTGAGTTTGCATTGTTGTTAGGAGTGGTTTTGTATAACGTTGATAATTTTCGTTGGTCGATATTATTGAAGAATTTTCGTGATCTGTCGATAGAAATTTCCCGATGGATATCGAAGGTCGTGAATGTTCCCGGAAGTAGAGGAAATAGGTATGACGTAAGTCAGTGATGACGATCTTTAGTTCGATTAGTGGCAGTACGTCATTTCTACCATGTACCAAATTGTTCCAGAAGAGAGAGAGGTTATTTAATTCGTGTGCCGAGTTGCTGTTGAGAGAGTAAAGTTGTTGATAGTGATTTGGAGAGTTGCTGTGAAAGTTGTTGAGTTGAATTGAGAATTGTATGCAGTTGTTGATGTGTGCTGAATAAAAGTGGAAAACTTCAAACGTCGACTTTGTGACTTGTATGCTGTTTGGACGGGTTGCGTGAATAAACGAATCTGAGTTACACAACTATCAGGAATTCAAGCATCGGGGCTGAATCAGATACTGATAGAAAACACCATCATCAAACTGAGTGTAACATTTTGGGGGTCAAGCCGCGATTCACGCCATAGCCAAGGGTTCAACTGCTACAACAAGCGAGTCAACGTTACGAGAGGCAGTCATCGAGGGTAGCCGCCAACGAGTTGCGTCGAGAGGGGCCAACATACTGGGACTACATCTCCGATAGATTCGGGTTGACTGCAAGGGCGTGTAGTCGCTGAAGAGTTGCTTCGTGAGCGAACAACAGATCAGGACTACGTGGCTGCCGCAGGACTACGTCGAGGGACAGTCTCGGAGCTACATCGCCAGTGTTACAGAGAGCGGAAAACGGACGTCGCGTCTACTTCAGCACAGGAGCGTATACATCAACACCAGCGTGGTGCAGCGTCGCATACGACGAGGACAGCAGGGCCTGCGTCAGCGAAGGCGACTAGTGACAAGCATCAGCGCTACTGCAGAAAGCGTGCTGTTCTAGAACAGTCTAGAAAGGTACAGCACAGTCAAGAACTTTCCAGAAAAAAAAAGAACTCTACAGTCAAGAACTTTCTAGAAAAAGAACCTTCTAGAAAAGAACTTTCTTTAAAAGAACTTTCCAGAAGCATCAAGATGGCTGACTTCTGGCAGAAAGGGGTTGAACTGAATCTAAAAGGCAAGCAGCTGACGGAGTACGTCAAGTCTCAGGAGAGAATACGAGAAAGAGAATTGGAAGAGAAACGTCTAGAAAAAGAAATAGAACTAGAACAGAAGCGTCTAGAAGTAGAAGAGCAGCGTCGCCGTGAAGAACGAGAATTAGAAGAGCAGCGTCGCCGTGAAGAAAGAGAATTAGAACAGAAGCGTCTAGAAATTGAACAGCAGCGGCAAGAAAAAGACAGAGAATTCGAGCTGAAGCGTCTTGAGTTCCAGCTAGAAATGGCGCGTATCCAGCAACAGCAGAATGCGCCACAAGTTATCAGTGACAACAAAGCTCCAAAATTGCCAGCATTCGTCGACGGGAAGGACCAGATCGACAGCTATCTGGCGAGATTCGAAAGGTTCGCCGAAAGCTCCAATTGGCAACCTCGAGACTGGGCGATTCGACTAAGTGCACTTCTGACAGGGCAAGCGCTCGAAGTTTACACCAGACTGTCGAACGATGACGCCAAAAACTACGACGTCTTGAAAGAGGCCCTATTGCAGTGCTACAACTTTACAGAGAAGGGCTACCGTAAACGCTTCCGTGAATGCCGGCCTAAGTCAGACGAGACGCCAAAGCAGTTTGTGGAGCGCCTGTCGTCATATCTACACAAGTGGGTGGAGTTATCAGGCGAAAGGAAGTCTTACGACAGTCTCCATGACCTGATCGTGAAGGAACAATTTCTCAATGCCTGTCACAAGGACCTAGCGACCCACTTAGAAGAACAAAAGCTGCAGACGCTTAAAGATGTGACTGAGGCTGCTGAAAGATATCTTATCGCTCATGGGAAAACCCTGGGGCCACCCAGCGCGACGAAACCTTTTCAGAAGACTGGAAACCATGTGAACCAGATCCAAGGGAGCCAGACGAGCCAGAGACAGACGGACTCCACGCCTCCTCCCAGGGAAGGGCATTCAAGAGGCTGTTTCATCTGCAACGCTACAGACCACAGAGCTGCCAGCTGCCCTCAAAGCAGAAATAGCGTACAGCGGAGCAGTACGGACAATGCAGCGGTGGGCAACCGACAGAGACGTTTCTCCAATCAACGGCAAACCAGTAGATCTGACCATCAAGTGTGCGGCGGGAGCGTCATTCTTCCGAGTGAGACCAAGCGCACAGCTACTCCTGCGGACGTGCAAGAGTGCATGACCGATGGCCAACTTCTTCTTGCCAACGGAAAATCCATCCCCGTCGTCGCCAGCGCAGCTGTGACCGTCCAGAACATGCCTGTTTCAAAGGGACGCGTCGGAAATCATGAAGTGACTGTCTTAAGAGACTCTGGCTGCAGTGGGGTCATCGTCAGAGAAGACTTAATCGCTAAAGAACAGTTCACTGGCGATTCAAAATGGACACTTATGGCCAACAGCAAATGTTTGAAAGCGCCAGTTGCGAAAATTCATGTCAACACCCCTTTCTACATAGGCGAAGTCGAAGCGGTTTGCCTGAAGAAGCCGCTGTATGATTTGATGATCGTGAATATCGACGGCGCGAGACGACCCGACAACCCCGATCCAGAGTGGAGTCCTGCCTCAACCCAACGCGTCGAAGTTGTGGAGGAGGATCCATTGCCATTTCCCGATGGAGACCTTACAGAGCTGCTACGGGACAATGTGGTTACTCCGGCTCAGCCCTGCCGACCAGAGATCGTCGGTGCCGTTACAACCAGGGCCCAGGCCAAGAGAGACAAGATGTCTACGCCACCGAAGGTCGCCGACAACTCCAAAGCTGCCATCGTGGACAGAGATAAGCTGATTCAGCTCCAGGAAGCTGATAGCACTTTAAACAAGTACAGGAACCGCCAAGATCACGTGACCAAACGCAGTGGCACGGTCTATTTTGAGGTGAAGGCCAAGATCCTGTACCGAATCTTCCAGCACCCGAGGGTCAACGGAGGGAAACCACTACGTCAAGTCTTGGTACCGTTACCCCTAAGGCGCCAGGTGATGGAGGTAGCGCATGACTCAATCATGGGAGGTCACCTGGGTATCAAGAAGACGTCGGATAGAATCCAGGCGGTGTTCTACTGGCCGGGACTTCATGCGGACGTCAGCCGTTTCTGCCGATCATGTGACATTTGCCAGAAGACCATACCTCGAGGAAGGGTCCCGAAAGTGCCTATGCAGAGGATGCCTCTGATCGACCGACCTTTCAAGAGGGTGGCCTTAGACTTAATCGGCGAAATAAGACCTCCGAGTGAAGAAGGTCATCGGTGGGTACTGACTTTAGTGGACTATGCGACTCGGTACCCAGAAGCAGTGCCACTGAAGAAGATTGACACTGAAACTGTTGCAGAGGCGCTAGTGGACATGTTCAGTAGACTTGGAGTGCCTGAAGAGATTCTGACAGACCTCGGGACGCAGTTCGTCTCTGACTGCATGAAGGAGGTCAACAGACTGCTGAGCATCCGGCATTTGACTACGACACCCTACCATCCGATGTGCAACGGGCTTGTCGAGAAGTTCAATGCTACGCTGAAGTCCACCCTGAAGAAACTGTGCAGCGAGCAGCCCAGACAATGGCATCGCTATATCAACGCCTTACTGTTCGCCTACAGAGAAGTGCCGCAGGAGTCCACCGGCTTTTCTCCGTTCGAGCTGCTATACGGAAGAACCATCCGAGGGCCGATGCACATCCTAAAAGAATTGTGGACGAAAGATGTAGAGACCCCAGAGGTGAAGAATAGCTACCAGTACGTGTTTGAGCTACGGGAGAAGCTGGAGCAGACTCTCGAGATAGCCAGAGAAAACCTGAAGAAGTCCCAAGACTGTGGAAAGCACTACTATGATCGTAGGGCTGTGAGCAGGAAGTTCAAACCTGGCAACAAAGTGCTGGTGCTGCTACCTACCGATCATAATAAGTTGCTGATGCAGTGGAAAGGCCCGTACGAAGTGGAGACCGTGGTGGGAATCAACGACTACAAGGTGAAGGTCGGCCAGCATTCCAAGATATACCACGCCAACCTCCTTAAGCTGTACGTGGAAAGGCCATCAGAGACTGTGCATGTGGCAACAGCAGCTGAGATCGACAACAGCTTTGACAGCGAGGAACTGTTAGAACTGGGAGACGTCCACAGCAAAGAAGGCATCGATGACGTTAAGCTAGGGCCGAGCTTGACGGAAGGTCAAAAGTTGGAGCTCAAGGACCTTATGGGCGAGTTTCCCCATAACTTCAATGATGTCCCAGGCTCTACGACTTTGGTCGAACATGAAGTCCACACCCAGACCCGGAAGGAGCATCTGCAGACCTTGAGGGAGCTGTTCTACCGTCTCGCAGAAGCCAACCTGACCGTGAGACCCAGCGAATGCATTCTGGGAGCTGACAACGTCGACTGCGTCGGACATCCGACGGAAGAAAAAGACAACGGAGGATGCACTGATTCCAGGGAAGCCCACGTGATCATCGTCTTTGACCCTGGGCCGATGACGACCGCAACTGACGAGGGCGTCGTTTCCTTGCGAATGAAAGAACATTGACTGTGTGGATGAACTAAGAATATTGATAATGACAGACTTGAAAATGAAAAACGTTGACTGGGTAAATGATCTGTGAACATTGACAGTATCCAGAAAGACTTGCAGATGAGAAACTTTGACTCTGTGTGAATGAACTGTGAACATTGACAGTATCCAGAAAGACTTGCAAATGAGAAACTTTGTGTGAATGAGCTGAGAACATTGATAGTGTTCAGACAGTCCGAAATAAGTTTTAATTCTGAACTTTGTTTGTGCATTACGTTTCAACGTTGTTGAAAGAAATTGGGTAAATTTCTTCTTGAGTGGGGGGTTATGTTACGTTGAAACGCCAATGGTAGTGTGTCTAAAACGCGCACGATAGATCTAATGGTTTCGTTTTGCAAAGTATTCAATAATGGAGTTTATTTACCTTTGATTTGAGTTTGCATTGTTGTTAGGAGTGGTTTTGTATAACGTTGATAATTTTCGTTGGTCGATATTATTGAATAATTTTCGTGATCTGTCGATAGAAATTTCCCGATGGATATCGAAGGTCGTGAATGTTCCCGGAAGTAGAGGAAATAGGTATGACGTAAGTCAGTGATGACGATCTTTAGTTCGATTAGTGGCAGTACGTCATTTCTACCATGTACCAAATTGTTCCAGAAGAGAGAGAGGTTATTTAATCGTGTGCCGAGTTGCTGTTGAGAGAGTAAAGTTGTTGATAGTGATTTGGAGAGTTGCTGTGAAAGTTGTTGAGTTGAATTGAGAATTGTATGCAGTTGTTGATGTGTGCTGAATAAAAGTGGAAAACTTCATACGTCGACTTTGTGACTTGTATGCTGTTTGGACGGGTTGCGTGAATAAACGAATCTGAGTTACACAACTATCAGGAATTCAAGCATCGGGGCTGAATCAGATACTGATAGAAAACACCATCATCGAACGGAGTGTAACATACTGTAAAAAAAACTACAAAAAACAATGATTTAGTCACATTTTAATATTCACTTAACATACCCCCAAATCAAAATGTTATGTATTAATTTCCGCTCACAACTTCCTGTTCAGTTTGTATTTGCTGTGAATGTTTCAGGTCGCTACGCACTGGTCGTGGCAGGGGATATAGCAGTATATGCTTCAGGCAATGCACGCTGTACCGGGGGAGCTGGCGCTGTGGCAATGCTTATTGGCCCTAACGCTCCCCTAGTCTTTGACAGAGGTCAGTACAGATGTTTAAAAGGCAGTAGGAATAATTGAGTCCACTTGTTAGTACCACGCACCTAGCTAACTTGCCATTTGCATGAACGAATACTGCATTGTTGTTGTTTAAAAAACATATGAAACCTTCTTTTAATATTTTGAAAAAAAGACTGTAAAAGCCTCTAAATACTCTGTGACCACATTTAGAGAGTTTCAATGGACAAGAAAGCTTCACTGGTTTCTGTTTGCATCTTCCATGGTTCTCCTTGCATCGTTTAATTAATATTCAGGCTTGTTCGTTCTTCCCGATTGTTTCTGTCTTCTTTTTGCCCATGTTTGCTTCTCAAAATATGTGTGTAATGAAGAAAGAAAGCTCATTCTGTCATCTCATCAAGACAACATTGTTTTTGGTTGGGTAATATTCAAAATGTTTCTATTTTGGTAAGGTTTCATCCAAAGCAATGACATGTTTGTTATGTGACAATGCTACTGAAAATCATAACAGATACAGCAGTATCATTTCTGGGTTGGGGCGGCGAGATTACATTAAAGTGTCAACTGTGGTTTTCAACGTTGTCTGCATTTGGTATTTGCAGGTGTGCGTGCATGTCACATGCAGCATGTGTATGACTTTTACAAACCGGACATGGCCTCCGAGTACCCCACTGTAGATGGCAAACTCTCCATCGAGTGCTACCTCCATTCTCTTGATCAGTGCTACAGTGTGTACTGCAAAAAGGCCAGAAATGCTGGCATTCTGGGTAAACAAGTTCATTGTATGTAGTTATTGTGATTTCTACAAACTGGTTTGCTTTGTTTAGCGTGTATGTGTGTAGTTCATGTAACGGACCTAACACACATGCCCTCTTTCTCTCCCCCATACACTACCTGAATGCAGTAGAGAGTATATTTGCTATTGAAACCAAAGTATTTACGTGACATGGGGGATCTCTTGACCAACTTGAAGACACACAAGGCCTTAGAAGGCCTCGGCATAGGTCGGCACCCAGCATGGTCACACAGAACAATGCAAGGACCACTACTGGCCAAATGCATGAGCACATTCCTAATGAAGCTTGTAGTTGCTGCTGTCGGCGATGTAGATTTAAGAAGAATACAGACTTGCACTTATGTAGTAAATATAAAACTTTGCCACACTGATCATAAAAAAACATACACAGACCTGTGCACATCTACGGATTTTCCGTATTTTCTCCGATTTTCATGAGCAGAATACGGAGCTACGGATTACTTATTAAAATTCCAAAATTCCGATTTTTTTAAATTAAAAAAAAAAATTTTACTTTTTTTTCTGTTTTAAGATGTTTTTGACTAGTTTTGCTTAAAAGACGTTTTTCGAACCGGAAGCACGCGTTTGTTTCTAGCTCGTTTAGCATTTGTGTGGTTGCAACTTCATACTTGTGATTAAAAAAAAATTATGGAGCCAGCTTTGAAAGATAAAAAAGAGTGAGAAGAGATAGTGAAAAGGATTCATCTGACCCAGCTCTGTCATCAAAAAAGAAGAGAACGGCACAACAGTGCTGGAAATCAAGTTATTCAAAAGACAACCCGGAAATAGAAAAATCCATCAAAGGAGACCACTTCGCCTATTGTAAGGCATGCGAAACATACTTTAGCGTGGCACATGGTTGTGCGAATGATGTTTTTCGCCATGTAAATGGTTCAAAGCACAAAGGCAATAAAAAAAGCTTAAAAAGTTGAACTGTCGTTACAGCTTGCTACTGAAAATTTTTAAAAACTACAGAAATTTTTTTTGTTTGCTACTGAAGAGCATTTTGAGTGTGCACAGGTCTGCATACAGCTCATTCTTCGCACACAGCAGTTCGAAGGCAGCTTGTAGGTTCCCAGCTATAAATATATTCGCTGTTGAAATGTCCCCAGCATAGCGAGCCCTCCTTCCCAAAAGTACAGGCACGCGCATATAGGATATAACTAAATCGCTTTCTCGCCAGCATGCCGCGCGCGAGGCCTAGCTAGCTACAAGTACGATAAGAAAAAGAAGGGGAGGGGAGAGAAAGAAAAAGAGGGAGAGAGAGGAAGAAAGAGGGGAAGACAAGGGAATAAAGAGGGAGAGAGAGGAAGGGAGAGAAAGGAAGAAAGAGAGGGAAGGAAAGTTGGAAGGAGAGGAAGGGAACGGAATGAAGGGAGGGAGAGAAAGGAAGAAAGAGGGATATGGAGAAACGATGGAAAAAGTAGGGAAAGGCCAGAAAAAATACTACACAAGCCACCATATAGGATTCAAAATGAATTCAGAATCCTTGACAAATAACTAGACAAAAGTAAACTCTTGCAAGCAGGCACAAATGCAGTTTTCTTTTTCTTTTTTTTTTTAAAGAAGAAAAAACAAGCCTGTGGATGATACAAGGCACGCTTGAACATGATAAACACATAAAGTTACAAGTAGAATAAATCAGAAAACGGATAAAATACAAACAATAATGCGGAATTCACAAACGCTACAAAGATGATAAAGAAATTAAAGAAATACTGATTAGGCCTATTGAAAACAAAACACATACAAAGTTTACAATCATTTAATGATCCATGCAGGACAAAGACCAATAATAAGCAAAATCGATCATGCATTAGCATTTTATGTGCATGTGAGAAAAATACGAACAAATACACAGACACTGAGACAGACAAAAAGTGGTTCTGAGAAGGTGTTTTGCTCGTGTCTTGTTTGTGTGAATAAATAAATAGTACTCACGATAGTGGTGATGATGGTGGTGATGAAGTGCTAGGTCAGGTATCCATTGCGCTTGGGAAGGAACGAGAGAGTGGCCATCATATGTTTAAAAATCTGCATAATGAGTTTAACTTATCTCTGTGATACTGCTCTTTATGAGCTATTTGAGATTCAGTATCCATTTTAATGTAATATTTGTTACCTACCACCTCTTCCGTATATATGCAAAAAACTAAAAGCTAACTGAAACTTTTCAGTGCAACTTAAACTAGGTCTTCCACATGAATTAAAGACAACACTGCAGTAAAATCTAAGGAATTGGGCGCCTGGTGCACACAATTTAACAGTAACGCACCAGTTGAAAAACTCACTTAAAACACAGCCCCAGCAAGGGATACATTTCAAAAATCACGTCAACTTGAAGTACACATATTAAAGTTTCTTCACACAAAAAGCCACACACACACAGTCCCTAATACCTTGACTATCCCAAATCGAAAACATAATAAACCACGTGTTCAAAATACATGAACTACAGTGCAATTTGCGATCACTGCAAGTCTAGGAAAGAAAAATAATATTCACCAAAAATAAACTACTTGCACGACACCCTTTAAACTTCTCCACAATGTAGCTGAAACAATAGCTGCAAACTTCACCAAATGTGTCCAAGCATCCCTTGTTAATATAAATTCTGTAGCAAATAACACACATAGACTGTGCAACAAGATGTACACGCTGCCAGTTCAGAACAGCACTTAGACCGGTCTGTAACAATTCGCGCCAAGCTATTTTCCTTTGTCTGCCTAGTCTCTGCACAGCTGGCGTCTGGCAGCAAAAAGAAGGGGAACTAGGCTTACGTCTGTATGCAGGCAGCTAATTTAGGCGGATGTGCTTCTAACCTAGAAGCTGCGTTCATATAGCAACCGAGCTACCGTGCGCAGATTCGGCAGTACAGACACACATAGAGTAGGTTTATTATACATTATTACATAACCACTGGAACTCTAGACCCCACAGTCGGATTACACAAATATCTGTAGACACATATTCAAAGGTTCTATTGGCGTTCAAAGCTGGAACTAAAGACTAAACAACTAACAGTTACAGCATAGAGCTTATAGGAGGGTGAGCACGTTGACGTAAGCACCAATAAAAAATCTCGTGCCCAAAAGAAAGTATAAATGGTATCGCATTTACGACAAAATGTGTTCAAGAGATGGTTATTAGATCAGTGTAAAACCGCACTCCAAAGTTATGGAATGAGAAAGTTAGTAAAATATTAGTGACGATGTGTTTTATGATGGCGATTTCTTCCTTTCTTTTGTAAATGATTGTTTGCCAAAGGTAGGAATGCCACACTTCTGGATTGTTCATGGTGTTTTTCTCTTGTCTTGCAGAAGGCAACAGTCTGTTGAACAGCGTGGATGCGTTCTGTTTTCACCAACCATACCACAAGCTGGTCATGAAGTCCTTCGCTCGCCTCATGCTCAACGACTTTCTGACTGACCGAAACCCTGACTACAAGAACCTCTACTCTGGGCTGGAGGCTTTCAAGTAAACATTTGGCCAAAACATCTCTTACCGTTGAAATAATACTTGTACAAATTATGAGCGAGGGACAAGAGTGAGCATCAATATATGTTTTGTCAGTGAGGATTCCAGACCCACTGCACACAAATAGATGAGCATTTTATTTTCACGTAATGCGTTTCAGCAGTGTTAAAATGAGTGATCATTGTGTTTTAACCAATTAAAAGACTGTTGTTAAACAATATTTGGGCCTAAGAGACTTTCACCTCAAATCTAATATTTTGGAAGTCATCTCCACCTTGATGTGTACATGTAGTGCCGGGGGTTTCAGTATAAATAGTATCCCCACTTTCTGGAAATTTAGTGCTTTAAATTCCCACTGTCGCTGTCTTTCTCCTTTGTTCTTTCTCATTCCTACTCTTTTCTATCAATCTAATATACTATCTTCTTCTTCGCTAGACCAATCACCTACCTTTTTTTCTTGAAAACTCTTCCGGGACAAAGCTCCTTGTTTGTGTGTGAGGTCTGTTAGATCAGCATGGGAATATTGGACGCTTTCTACCAGGTGGTCACTAGGGTTTCCTATGATGTTATTATTTAGCAATGTAGGCATTTTATATGTATGTGTTTTGTTGATAATTTATAATGATGTTTGTATTCTATTTTGTTTTTGTAAACGGGGGTTCGATAAATTAGAGTACAGCCTCAGCATCCCCTGCGTGGGATGTCTTTATTGTAAAGTGACTGGCTGGGGGAGTGCCTTCAATTTTACCACTAGGGTTGTTTCAGCAGATCTTTCATGATTGAGGGTTGTCCGGTCCTGATTTGGCTCGGAAGAGTCCGCTGGACCTAAAGCAATAATCATGTAATGTAATGTTTGTTTTAAATTGTACTTTATTTAACTGTACTTCATGTTTTAAAGATTGATTTGTTCACAGGTTCCAAGCTTTAAGAAACATATTTTTGGCAAGCACTTCTGGTAGGGTCTACATTTACATCTTAAACGAAATCTTGGACTGACTTCATTTGCTTGTTTGTTTTCCTATCCAGAGATGTGAAGCTGGAAGGAACGTACTTTGATCGCAACATAGAGCAAGCCTTCTTGCAGTCCAGTAAAGGTTTGTTTGAATCCAAGACCAAACCTTCTACACGATTGGCTGTGCAGGTGGGAAACATGTACACCCCCTCTCTCTACGGTGGCCTGGCCTCCTTCATTGCCAAGTAAGATAGTGTATTATTTAATTATTTCCTCGTAGTCGTTTTTTTTTTTTTTTTCATTTATATATTTTTTTGTTGATTGGTTGGGAGTAATTGTTATTTTTAACCCCTTCACTGCTTACGCCGTGCTTGAGCATGTTTTCATTCTTCCATACGCCCATAACCATGGTTATCACGGTGCTTTTTCATCAGCAATATTTTGGAAAACTAAATGGGAGGTAATACTGAAACTACTGAAACTGGTCCAAAGGTTACTAAAATAAAGTTTTTTTCCCTTTGACCGCTCTGAGAGTTGGTTCTACGTGATGCAAGTGTTTTAAGAAATTTACAGACTGACAATCGTATTCAAGATGGCTATTCATACAAACACATATGAATTGCGTTTGTTACGAAGGTTGAAGCCCATTTGGAAAGACAGGACCATCAGTCTACATTCCAAGGTAATGCTGCGGCGCTCCCTTGTCATCTCCATCTTCCTATACACTTGCGAAATATGGACCCTCACAGCAGATCTACAACGAAGAATACAAAGCATGGAGATATATGCTATAGAAGACTTCTGGGCATTTCCTATACCCAGCACATCACCAACGATGAAGTCCGACAGACCATCACACAAGCCATTGGACAACACAATGACCTACTCACAGTGGCGAAGAAATTGAAACTCCGATGGTATGGCCACGTCACCAGATCATCAGGCCTTGCAAAGACCATCCTGCAAGGCACAGTGCAAGGAGGTAGAAGAAGAGGGAGACCGAAAAAGAGGTGGGAGGACAACATTCAAGAATGGACTGGTTTGACACTGAGTGAAGCCATCAGGGTTGCTGAGGAACGAGAAAGCTGGAGTACGCTGGTTAAACGTTCATCTGTGGTGCCCCCTTGACCTCCGAGTTATGGGATAGGATAGGATAGGAATTACGAACAAAATCCAAATATTATAATACCACATAATTGCCAAAGGTATAAGCAAAAGCATGCCAAATATCTAAGAGATATCTCAATAAATGAATGAGAAGTGAACAGAATAGTGAACCTACCAAAGGAAGCAAAATTTTGCCCTGGCACATGGCAATACCAAAATGCTATTAGTTACGGTATAAAAACAAAAAAAATTCATTTTTGTGTGTATTTGTTTCATTGTTGAAAGAAGTGTTATGGTGTATTGGTTCGCCCGTTGGGGTGCCGGGGGTTTCAGTATAAATAGTATCCCCACTTTCTGGAAATTTAGTGCTTTAAATTCCCACTGTCGCTCTTTCTCATTTGCTCTTTCTTATTCCTGCTCTGTTCTATCAATCTGCTATACTATCTTCTTCTTCGCTAGACCAGTCATCTACCCTTTTTCTTGAAAACTCTCCCGGGACAAGACTCCTTATTTGTGTATGAGGTCCGTTGGATCAGCTTGGGAATATTGGACGCTTTCTGCCAGGTGGTCACTAGGGCTTCCTATGATGTTATTATTTAGCAATGTAGGCATTTTATATGTATGTGTTTTGTTGATAATTTATAATGATGTTTGTATTCTATTTTGTTTTTGTAAATGGGGGTTTGATAAATTAGAGTACAGCCTCAGCGTCCCCTGCGGTTGTCCGGTCCTGATTTGGCTCGGAAGAGTCCGCTGGACCTAAAGCAATGATCATGTAATGTAATATAATGTAATGTAATGGTGTATTGGTCAGGTTGGCATGGTAAGAGAATAGAAATAGTGACGAGCATTTTAATTATACAAGATGGAGACATTTAGGTTGATGAGGGAAGAAAATCCCTGGTTTATTCTGTATTGCTGCGTTTGTCCGAATGACAAATTATAGCCAAAGGGAGAGAGACACTACCAGTCTACAAATATCAGTGGGGCAGCGGTTGTTTTCCTTACTAGTATTTCTTTTTATCACAAGTAGTATTGCCAAAGAGCAACATTCTGGTATGATCAACAGTCTGTTCAGTGTATCAAAGGTCCTTGCAAGTTTAGAAAATGTTGCTTTAATCGTTGGATCTTGGATGCAAACTTTTAGGACAGTGTTTTGTGCACAAATTTTACATGTTTAGTAATGCAAAACTAGTGCGACCCCTGTTCTTAACCCTTTGAACCCTGGATGCCCCACCAATTCTGAGCCCATTCCCCTGGGAAAAATGGCATTTTTAGCATGCTTTTAGTAAAACAACCAAAACATCAACCAAAGTGTTAGACAACCCAAAGTTAGTGTATAAATGACTTACTATGTCATCTCTTCATCTTCATTATCATCCCACAATTGATCTATTACTTCCTGAGTTGTGTACAGTCGCTTAGCGACGCTTCCTTGATTTGTAGACCTTCGTTTCATGACGCAAAATTGAGAAAAAAACGTCACAAAAACACGCACTGTGCTCGCACTAGAGCACAGACATTTTGCTTTACCTTATTCCCAATAACCCTATTCCAAACAGCAAGTACTAGAAAGAACAGTAAGCTTTGTACGGACCGCAAGACTAAGGTAAGGTTACGAGACCGGTTTATCGGTCTATCGGGGCACAGCTGTTTAAGGGCTAGACCGATATATCGGTCTTTCGGGTTCAACGAGTTAATGTGCCAGATTTTGGGTTGTTGAAAAAATAGATTGTGACTAAATATGTCAAATTCTTTTAATATAAGGATGAGGCTGATGAATTTTTTGTTATCACTTATTATTAGCAAGGCTTCATCAAATTGAAATATTTATTGTTTGCGATGTTGATTTGGTTTGACAAGCTTTCTTGCCGAACAGGTCAGCGGTAGGCCATTCTGCCCTCTGTTATATCGCAAAATTTGGTATGGAATAATTTGTATACGTTTTACGTTATGTTTGCAGCAACACAGTGGAAACCATCAGTGGGAAGCGCGTGGTGATGTTTTCCTACGGTTCAGGCTTAGCAGCTGCCATGTTCTCTCTCAAATTCTCGGAGGACCAAACGTCGGAAGACCTTCAGCGTTTGGTCAGCAGCCTTAGTGACCTGCAGGCTAGGCTGGACAGCAGGGAAAAGGTTTCACCCGAAGATTTTGACAAGTGCATGAAACTGAGAGAGGAGACACACCACTTAGGTAAGTTGAAGTTTGGCAGAGGCTCACTTGTTGTAAACCACTTTGATACAAGACTATGTTATCATCATCTTCATCACCATCATCATCATCAACATCTTCATCATCATCATCATCAACAACAACAAGATCGTCTTCTTCATCATTATCATGGTCGGGTTCAAGTGGCAAGGACATTCTCTCACCAAAAGTTGATGCTGCAGTGCGATCTACTCTCATTTTCTGTTTCATCCAAGTCACAGTTTGTAGAACGGCCCCATTTCAACAATGTTACAGCCAAGTCACAGGCTTAGATATATTTGAACAGTAGATTTAACACTAGTGACTTATAAATGCTATGGAAAAAATCTACTTTTTCTGCACTGATGTCCCACTGATGGAGACCAGAAGAATCAAGGGAATGAAGGGAGGGAAGAGGAGCAGAGATGCCTACCATACGCGCTAGCGAGTATTTTTGTGAATTTTCAACAATATGAGCAATTCCTTAAAAATACGCATTTTTGTGGTGTACCAAAAAAAAAGTTGTATTTTTTTCGCACTGATTTTATATATGTTCCGATCTGCTATTTCCTTTACTTGCTAACCCTAGAGCGCATGCGCGAAAGTGAAATCTCGTGCATGAGAGGTAGTTTGAGACTTTGTATCCGCCATTGTGGAAGCTGCTAATCTAGGCGTCGCGAGAGCGTTTACACGAGAGTGACGATGAGAGAGAGTCTGAAGAAAAGCGGGGTAAGGTTGCAAGTAAGCAAAAAGCGCTACAACATTTCTTACGCAAATACTGTGAACGTTTTCGAGGAATAATCGAATCTTCGAAAGGAGTTCATTATGCTCACTGCAACACGTGCAACAAAGAGTTCAGCATTGCTCACAGCAGTGCAAACAACATTCAGCGACACTTAGATTAGGTATTATGGATGAAAATTTTATTTTGGTTCAGAATGTTTTATTTTGTTTTTATTATATAGTACAAACCTTTAGAAGATTAAAAACAATTAAATTGTTAAAATCAGTCAATATTAGGGCACTCATTTAACTGTTCAAAGTGGGTAACCCTTACATAAAAATAAAACACGTTTTTCCCAAAAGTGGATCAGGTGTCTAAAATTAATACAAAGTGCATGAAAAGTAACTGTATTTACACAACAAAATGCAAAACACTACATGTAGTATGCTCAAAAACCAAAACGTTTTGCCAGTTTCAGCTGTATGCATTTATATATATTCATAATTCATATTAATTAATTGTTTGACAATATGAAGATCTTTGTGGTGGTTATGGAGTAAAATACAACACAAAAAAATAATATATTAGTGTGCATTTGTGACCATAACTTGTTGCGTTCTATATTATTTTGTTTCATGAGGATTAAAATGGTGAGCTGGAATTAGTATGAATTAATGTTTAGTGAATGTGGCAGTTTTCATGACAATAATTCTTTGATCAAATGTTGCGAGTTGAGTGAAATCTGACATTAACACAAAATACACATTTTTCATGCAGCCAGTACACAAATGGTCAGACTAGGGGGTAGGCATCTGTGGAGGAGGAAGACTCTTTTAAGACCTAAACCTGCGACCTTGATGCTAGCTAAGTGTGGGAGATCTGTCAGGGATAGGCCATGTGAAGGTGTATGCCTCGGCAAACTTCCAACACTCCAATTGGGATCAGCGTGCTTTTCAGGCCATCTGTGCTTACTGCCTCTGTTAAGGCAGTTGCATTGGACCACACCCTGGCACCAGCAAACGGTATTTTGTGATGATCTCGCTGTGTTTCAGCGCCCTACAAACCAGTCAGCACCCCCGATCACTTGTTTCCTGGCACCTGGTACCTGACAGAAGTGGACAACATGCACCGGAGGAAATATCAGCGCAAGGCTGCCGACCTCCTCAATGGAGACGGTGCTGCTGGGGATGTCACAATGGCAGAGGTATGTAATTTTAGTCATTTTGTTTTTTCAACTGCGACAGTCACAACCTATTCAGGCAAAGCCAGGCCTGTGTGACTGTATAAAATAAAGAGGTAAAATAAACAAAAGTTGAATATAACTAATAATGATAACAATACAAGGATTTACATAGCTCACATATCTCACGGTACATGGCAATTCATGGTATCTTCCACACACACACACACATGCGCACGCACACACACATGCACACACACGCATGCATGCACACACATGCACACCCACCCATGCATGCACACACACACACATACGCACACACACACACAGCACCTGTAGACAGGCAGTTATATACATAATACATAGACCCAGTACCTTGACTTGAAATATTGCTCGAATCAGTACAGTGGAACCTCCGGTATCCGTCTCTCTGGTAAACGACTCCCTTTGTTATGCGACCTGAAAACTTCTGACAGATTCACTTCCAATAATAAATGACCTCTGGTATGCGACAACCTCGTTTATGCGACCAGCGACCGTGTCTTAAGCCCTTTATACGACCGTCTTAGGCAATTTAAAAAGAGATAACAGTTAATTTATTGTCGGTACCTTTCGTTTTTTCTCTCATGTTAGTGTACGCCTGCTGTTGTCTGCTATTTCCGGTTCGCAAGTAAGGGACATTACTCGCCTACACTGGCTTGTCAAAATGGCGTCACGCAAGAGGAAAGTTTTGAGTTTGGCAGAGAGAAAGTTTTTCCCTGTTCAAAATGTCTGAAGACACGACTGTTTTTTATTTTTGAAGTTGTGAATAAAAGACAAAGCTAAAAATGAAACAGGTTTTACAGTTTTCTTTGTCAAAGAATACATGCTGATGAGTGTGAAATTTATGACTACATACTCCTCCGAGCCTGACCCCCCCCCCCCCCCTCACCACCCCTTGTTTTTGGTTTAAGACCACCTCTATTATAAGACCGTTTTTTCTCTGATTTTGGACGGTCATACACCGGAGGTTCCATTGTACAAGCACAACTATAAATTCAAAGAATTGTAACAAAACGTACATTTTACCTGTAAATGATAACAGAGTAATGGTGATCTATGAATGAATGTACGACTGCTAATTCTTTTGAAATTTGTATAGAGAAGTGGTGTTAAGTAGACTATTTCTGAATTTATTTATATCAGTTTATTTCACAAGTATTTCTCATTGCGACCGAGGGGGAGCTGAATGTTTTGTTTCTAGTTCAACAGGGTTTTTGAGATGAGCGATGACTGGTTAAATGGAGGATTAGTGTGGCTTTTAATAAATTCATATTTGATATCCTATACTGAATGTGCTGTGTAAGTGCTGTTATCAGTGATTGTTGTACATTGCACGCAAATTTTCCGTTCTGTTTGTTGGGACAAATTAAAGATTGTGATCATGATTTTTCTTTCTGTAGGTGAAGAAAGCAGTGGCAGTCTCGGCGCAAGGGGGACAAGCGATGAACAGAGCTTGAATTGAGACGAACGTTCAGACTTTTTGTTAGAGAACAGAAGACACTTTATTTCGTGAAAAATACTTCTCACGGCATTATCATGACCTGCTTTTTACTGTGCCACTCAAAATTTATTGGGCTGTGTTATAAATATCAATGTTGTAATACAAAGTCAACATTTTAACATGAAAATCAACATTCTCACAGTCATAGGGTCAACATTGTAAATTGGTGTCACAGTATGATAGTACTATTGTCAACATGGATGCTACTGAGAGTCTGGCTTCTGAGGAATGCTTCTCAATCGGAGTTGGAAGCGAACTCCCTGTGTTGTATGGCCTGTATATAAATACGTGTGCTGGGGATCAATGCATGAAACCGGCCTAGTTTAGTTCGGAACTATGTCATATTTTGGAACTCTGTAGTTCGGTGGTATTCATTTGTATAGACCGGTATGCACCATGATGGAATAAGTCGAGATTTCTCAGTCAACTAAATGTTGATAGTACCGACCTACCCTTAAAAATCCTCAAAGGGAGGCAACTCCGCCATGTCAAGCCTATCAAGCAGGTTTGACGTAACGTACTTGGACCCTTCCCTCCTTTATCAGTTCAGGGTGGTGTCACACTGCGCAACAGAGACAGCCGAGGCTTATGCCGCCATGGTGGAGAGGCGACGTAAGTATTGCCCGTCTGTCATTTTAAAAATGGACGTGCGTCGTGATTATTGATGCCTTCTCATAAATTGGTCACCATTACAAATTTCCAGTGGATGCTGTTCTGTCACGAAAAACGTGATTTCGACGCAGTGCAGACATATTTTCGGCTTTTGTCCGCAACCGTGTCCGGCAGTCCCGATCGGAGGAGGACTAAATTCGGGGCTGTTTAGTCAGTACTTTAGGGCGGAACGTTTCGTAGTCCACTTAGCATACTGGACTGTGGCCAATAGAACCAAACTAGGCTATAGTACGGAACTAAGCGTTTAGTCATTTTTCATTCATAGATCCCCTGGGCACTGAACGGTTGTCAGTAAAAGGGAAGTAATATGTGATGTAAGCGATTTGGGATTATGTCCCTTGTTCTATTGTTCCACCTTGCCAGACTTTGCTTTTTGACTTTTGTGTGTGTTTGTGGGATCATATTGACTCCCTGATTTATATGGGGGAGGGGTATAATGGTGTTTTGGTGGAGGGGTGTGTGTAGGAAGGGAGAGAGAGGGTGGGTATGTTTTGTATGCATGAGAGGGAGAAAGGGAGTGTTTTGGGAATTTGTTGACGTTGCTGTAGTTCCACTTTATGTATCACTTTACTAGTGGAAAAGATGTTGTTTGGTGCATTCTCTACAAAGCGCATTGCTGTTTTTGCAAGCTGCCGACTTTTTTTTAATTTTTGATACAATTATTTTTTCTGTTCAGGACATGAAAAAGGTACATGTACACAGCTACATGACATGGACGATCTGTTCTTATTTTTGTGCATTAGAGCTGTGTCGTTCTTTACCAAGATATCTTTTTTTAAATGTCACATTAAAAAAATATGGAAAAAATGTGTGGCTTTCTGCTGCAATGATCACTTTTGTTTCTAGGTAACGTAATATGAAGATAAATGTGTCCAGTGCGTTTTGTATCTAGATGTGGATCATATAACTCATTCTATCCCAGTCGTGCAAGGCAGCCACTTTATCTCTAGTCTTAACTGTGCAGAAGATTTTTTCCTAGAACACACGGGTACTGAAACAAAAAAAACACAAAAAAAAAAACAACAAAAAACCCAACAAAAATCTTTAACTTTGGAACTACTGACAAGTTTTCAATAAAATTTGGAGATACTTTTTTTGTGGAATGATTCAATAGGCACATCAGAATCATTGCATTGCTATCATAGTTCATAACTAGCTTTGCAACTTCTCTTGGAGAGCAGAACCGCTTATTGTTCACCACTGTCCAAAAAATGTGCGCAAATTCTATCTAAATTGAAGCAGAATGAGCAAACACATGTTTGTTGTTCGCCAGAAATCGAAGAATGGGTTCAACACTTCATAACTGTTTGTGGATTAGAACAGAATAAGGATGGGTTCTGTTGCACTATCCTTGCAGTGCAGATAAATCCGTGCTTGGTCAGTTATGGCTAGGCTGCACTGTATGGCAGGGTGGAGAATTCTCCGCGAATCCGCGGATTTCCGCGGAAGGCATTTGCATTTCCGAGAAAAAAATATTGAGTTCCGAGTGTGAGAAGCTGAGGGCTACCCTTTACTGGGCATAGCGGCCAAAAGCGGCCGAAGGTCTAAACAGGCAAAACGTCCAAAAGCGTCCGTATCAACCATGTGGTTATATTCTCGCGTTGTTAGAAAGCTTGCGAGACTTCCGGCAATTGACTTCCGGTTAAATTCTGTTGTGAAAACATTCGACTGCATTTCCACAAGTTTTCTCTGTGATGCGTTCATTTTTTCGATTTTTTTTCTCAAATTTTCTTGTGTGCGTGTCTAAAATGGATGGTTTGGATTCTTCGACTGATGAAGGGGAGTTTACAGACTTCCATTTATCAGACATTAAAGTGAGAGAAATGGACTTGGAGTCGGAGGAAGAGATCGGTACTGAGTACTGACATTAGACTGATTAGTCATTAGACAATTAGTGTCAGTAGTGTGCATGCATACGATCATTCAGACTGGCATGAAAGTGAAGAAGAGGAGGGGGCTTGTTTGGACTTTTTAAAACTTTTTTTTATTGTATACACATGGAGTAATCAAAAACAAGACATGACAAGAGAAGTATAAAAAGGTAGATAATCAAAAGAGATTTATTTCTGTTCATTTTGCATTTTATTTCATTTAAATCTATACACTAGTCACTAATATCTAAGATGTAGTGTTTTTACTAACGTACCCCTAAATATCTCTAAAATTATAAAAATTCTTGCCTGTTTGTTTACAGCTAAAAAAAATAGACAAACGTGTGCCCAGTAAAATTTGAAATGTGGAGTTTGTGTGTGTAACAGTGGTGGACCTCAAACTTTGTTAGGCCTACAAATCAAGATTCTTAACTTTTTTGAAAGACATGTGCATAAAACATTCTTTTTTTTTTTTGGGTTGTTGTTGTTTCTATTCATGTTTACTTTGTGCTTTTTGCTTTCAGGAGAGGCCCTAAATTACTTTCAAAATAGCATAAATTCATTTTCTTCCAGGGGGCGAATACCGGGGCTTGGCCCCTGGGCCGCGGCCGGATTTCAGAGATTTCTTGATTCAGTTGTTCTCCACCCTGGTATGGATTCATCCATGCTTGGGATATAATGAGTTAAGAGACATAACTGCCAAGATAATCTTTATATTATTTGATTTTGTCTGCTAATATATACCTTGCTCACGAATGCCGCAAACTGATGAAAGAGGCTACATTGTACTTATTCATCTTCTGGTTAATTTTTGTCTTTAGTCATATAATGTACAAACTTGACTTGACTTTTTTTGATCTGAAGTGTTAATGATAATGATTTCTAAAGTCAGTATCATCAAAAGTCATCAGTTTTGCATTTTTATCACAATGTTAAATCTGTAGGTTTTATTTGTGAGTGGTATCAGTGTCGAAAAGTCATTAGATTTGAATTTTTCATTGTTGAAAGATCAGTTTTGAATTTTATCACAGTGATAGATCTGTTGTATTTATTTATCAGTAGCATCAAAAGTCATCAGTTTTAATTATATCACGATAAAAGATTAAGGTTTGAATTTTATCACATTGAAAAAATCAGTTTAAAAGTTTTATTAAAATCAAAAGATTCTGGAGTTTTTGTTAAGAACATCATTCGTACATTTTGAATGATATTTCGATGAAAGAAGTTTTATAGAGTTTTATCCAAATAAAATTGAAAGAAAAGGTTTTGAATTATGACCACACTGAATTGAAAGATAAGTTCATCAAGATAAAAGATTTGGTGTTTTAATTTTTGTCAATAATCTCAGTAGTTGTAAGTTTTGAATGTTACCTTTTTAATTTTAGGGTAGTGGAAGATCTGTTGGAGTTTTTCTTTTGGACCTCTTTGCAGAGAATTTTACATTTCTTATATGTTTGTGCAGCCATAGAGCAAATGTCTTTGTGCTGTTAGTCTGTCTGCCAGACTTCCTCTCAGAATGTATTATTATTTCTGCTGTATGATCAGGATCAACACAAGAGCAACTGTTTTAGATGAGTAGTATGTTGGTATGGACCTGAGAGAAAAAACCCACCTAGAAATATGAACAGTTAGGAGTATAGGTATGTGGATTGAGTATATAGGAGAAGATAAGGGAGGGTGAGAGGTGAGGGTGTGAGCAAACTATCACATTTACTATAGCGTAAACTTATAGCCGTGCTTGGAACCTACGTCCGCAGACCTATGCCGGTCCAGAGGTGACAGTAATCTTTAAAGAAATGTGTATGACCTTGACGTTGTGTCGCTTGTGCTTTGTGCTGCAGTGTTTGTTATAAAAGTTGGTCTTGTATTGAACGCGAAGAATATTTTTTTAAATAAATTTAATCATGATTTTCGTACGTCGTCACACTAATATTTTACTAAATAAAGTGTTTTTTGTTTTTTTAATACATTCTTTGAAGTTTTATTTGCACGTAATAATATTTGAAATAATTAAAAAAATTTTTTATTGTTTCTTTTGAGCAGTTAATCACAGTAATGATAATATAATATTTGTAATGGGGGGTGATGGCCGCTTTTTTGATTTGCCTTTGTTGTAATTTGTACCTTTGACATTTTTGATAATTTTTCTTATGGTTATATTGCACACTTAGATTCATAAATTCAATATTATTTATTTGCCTGTTTGTTGATTAGATTACCTAAATTATTGTAAGTGATTTTATTTCTCAGGGATCCTTTTTCAAGCCTTTTTAAAGGTGAAGCAGTCTGCTTTTATTGACGTTGACACAATATTTTGATTTTCCAGTATTGACAAGTTTGATCTTTCCAGAGTGAATTTACTATGTGAGAGGAGTTGCATGAGAGAGAGAGAGAGAGAGAGAGAGAGAGAGAGAGAGAGAGAGAGAGAGAGAGAGAGAGAGAGAGAGAGAGAGAGAGAGAGAGAGAGAGAGAGAGAGAGAGAGAGAGAGAGAGAGAGAGAGAGCGAGCAAGAGAGAGAGAGAGCGAGAGAGAGCGAGTGAGATGTAGAGCATTCCTTCTTTTGCATTTTGATTTCACATTAATGTTTTACTTTGTCTTATTATAAGAGAAATAACTTGCCGAGCTTCAGTAATTTTTGTTAACCCTGATAAATGACTGATTATTGTAATGTTTAATTTGTATCATGTTTTTGTTGTTGTTGGTGCTTTAAAATAAGGTGACTGAATAGTGAAATCCTTTTCCAGTTTTTTCAAGTACTGGGTTTTGTAGAATGAATGTGTAAAATATCAAAATATCATTATACATGTTTGTGTGTGTGCGTGTGTGTGTGTGTGTGTGTGTTATTGTTTGGATGCTCTGTGTGTGTGAGTAAAAAAGTAGAACGGATTTCAATGTGCCCAAAGTCAGTTTTGGCAAGTTCTGGTTTGGTGTGTTTGAAATATTTTCAGTTTAAACAGGTGACAATGTTTCTGCTAGCGTTTTGTGAGTTGAACAGCAGTGTCAAAGTCTGTTTGTTAGTGCTGTGAATCAGATAAGATGATCTTACTGGCTGGTGTACGGCAATTGCTAATTGTCTTCATGTTGATCGGTGTTGGTTGAATTTACCGCTATATAAGGCCAGGGAAAAAATGTCAGCAATTGGGCATTATAAGCGAGAAGAGACAAGTGAGCTTAGATAATCAGCCTCTTCAACACGGCTGAAACATAGGGCGGGAGCATTAAATACTCTTCTGCTTGCGGGCAATGGAGTACATAATGCAATTCTATTAAAAGATCCGCCCTCCCCCACCCCTCCTCCTCACCTCTTGTGGGTGCCAGGGGTTTCTGTATAAATAGTATCCCCACTTTGTGGAAATTTAGTGCTTTAAATTACCACTGTTTCTGTCATTTTCATTTGTTCTTTCTCGTTCCTACTCTTTTCTATCAATCTGCTATCTTCTTCGCTAGACCAATCACTCTCCCAAAATTCCTGGTTTGTGTTTTGGGGTCTGTTGGGTCAGCTTGGGGCTATTGGATGCTTTCTGCCAATGGTCACTAGGGCTTTCTATAGTATTATTTAGCAATGTAGGATTTGTCTAAATATGTGTTTTGTGAATATTTTTTAATGATGTTTATATTCTATTTTGTTTTTGTAAACGGGGGTTTGGTAAATTAGAGTACAGTCTCGGCGTCCCCTGCATGGGGATGCCTTTATTGTAAAGTGACCAGCTGGTAGAGTGCCTTTAGCGTTACCGTTAGAGTTGTTTCAGCAGATCTTTTATGTGGATCGGGGGTGAGTCCTCTTTCAACCAAGTTGTGGTCCTCAGTCCGCTCTTTGTAGTCCGCTGGACCCTATAAAACAATGACTGAATAACTAATCTGTTAAAAGAGGCTGTCTGTGAAGGTCACTGCGCTCTTCGTTTTTAAATAACTCCGGTCATTGACTTTGCATACTGTGGCGGCCCTAGTGTCCATGCTCAATTAGTGTGAGATTGTGGAAATACCATGTACCACTGGCTATGATCTGCTACCTTGGACATCCTCTTAAACTGCCTGTAGCGTATACTTAGTCCATTGTGGCTTATATAATAATAATAGTAATAGTAACGATGGTGATGGTAATAATATTAATACTAATAATACTACTAATAAGGTTATTTATAAGGTGCCTTTTCCTGAAAAAATATGCAGGAGGTGGGATGGAGGAGATGGGGATGGTGGTGCAGCTTAAACTATGCTACAGCTTAGGTTTAATATATTTCATGAAATGTGTTTGAAAATTTAGGAGTGTTTGTTGTATATTGTTATAGCCCGGAAAAAGCACAGTTACATGTATTAAATAATTTGGTTTGTATGTCATTTAAATTTTGCTTTAAATGTAATGTACGGTGTAATTGTGCATTTTAATGTATGGCTTGGAGTCATCGATATATTTATTTTTCTGTGATACTAATCCTGCTAGGCATTGTGGTGTATTGGTGGTTGGCTGCTACTGTTGAGAGACTATAGAGTGTACGGTGAGGTCAACCTTTCCTACCATAGAAAATGTGTTTGTATTATTGCAGTGATCTTGACGCATGTCCGCGTATAAAACTGAACCTGACGCTTGCATGCACTCTGACAACGGTGTATCTCTGTGATGGAGTAAATTGAGGCACCCATAAGGGAACGGATATATTTCCCTGTGAGTCTGCTTCAGCTTGTAGCCATACAGAAAGGGGAATCCTACTCTGTCGGGTCCTCGATTGACGTGCGAGTTTTCATCTCCCTATGGGTAGATAACCAGCCAAAATTGTGGACAGCATCTTATAGGGGTGATATCTTAGATGCTATCCATAAACTGCAGTTCCATCAAGCACCGTCCAGTGCGGTTAGCACTTGGATGGGTGACCGCAAAACGTGAATCAACAAATAACAACGCCCCCAGTTGACTCAACTGTGACTGAGTACCTACTCTCTTAAGAGTGGGGAAGGTAAAGCAGCGAGGGAGAGAGATGGGCATCGCCCTCATTACGCTGGCCCAAGAAAAGTGTGATCTCCAACATCACGCTCCCCTACGGCCACAAGGCTATGGGACTACCTTTACATTTTTTTTTCCATCTTGGGCGAGACACCTGCTATTTGTGTTCCACACAAACCTGTTGGTATGGTTGCTCAGCTCACACAGCTGACAATGTGCAGTGACGTCCCCTACTCCAGTCAAGTTACTGTAGGCCAGACGACCACTGCCTGTAGTTTACACACTATTTGTCTCCTGAGACGCGCTTTTGCTAGCGTCAGAAAAGACCGAGAGGTGCCCAGCACCACATCCCCCTCCCGGCCACCTCCCTCCCCCACCCCCCTCCACCGAGCGTCTAAGACAGGGAGAGGAGAGACAGAATATTTGCTAGCACCAAGAGTAAGAAAATCGCTATAAAAAAAGTGTGCTGATGAATTTACCTTCTATAAGTTTACTCTTTGAGAATAGCGTTAAACAAACAAACAAAATTGACTGGCAGGCTTGCAGCATTGTAAAGTCTGTGTACATGCCTACTCGTCTAAAAAAAATAAAAAATTTGTTGTTTTTATATTGGCTATATATACTGCACGAGATGAGTCCTGCATAGTAAAAAAGAAACGGGATCCCCAAATGGTATTTTTGACTGACCTCTGCGCAACAATGTGTGGTGCACTCGCCCAAATTTGCGAATTTGTGAGAGTAAATTGTGCAACTCAAAATTTTTTTTTTAAATAATGCTTGTCATATGTTTCTTGGCGATTTGTGGTCCAACATCCTGATGTTATATTCTGCAACTTGTTTGTGTATGTGTGTGTGGTTGTTTTGTTGTTCTATGATCTTGAATACATTACAAGATGCAGCATTTTGGCTGTTTGTATGGAGTGAATCTTGTTTTCCTGCAGTGTCAACATGGTGTGCTTGGTAGTAGGGATCGGAGATCTTTAATGTACAAACACAGCGGACTTATTACGTTTAAAACTTTAAAAAAATAAGTATAGTCTTGCTGTTCAGACGTGGAAGTTCGTAGCATTATGGCGCAGGTATGCGGTCCATCCCTATTGTAGTACACAAACAAAATCTACAAAATGTTGTATCCAAAGGTTTCTTTAGATATATGTATTATGAAGCAGATAGCTGACTGTATGCATCCGCATGTTTTAAACGGTTTTCTTAATTCATTTTTAAGATCATGTCTTTTTTTATTGAAAAGATGCACAAAAACAAAAACCAAAGAAAAAAAATATTTTTGACATTATATTTTTTTTTTTGGGGGGGAGGGGGGGGGGGTAGCAATTACAATTTATTTAAACAATGTTGTCAATTGGGTACGTTTTTAAACGTAGTTTTGATTGTATTCATGTATTTTATTCTTTTATTTTTGTGCTTGGGTAGAACAATTGGGTTTTAATGTTGAAATACATTGTTTTAGGTTATTAACATGGTGTTGATTAATTTATTGAGATGCTGTTTATTTATTAATTACTGTAAAAGCGGATATTGTCCATAATTTTTTTGTTGTGTAGTGTTTTTTTGTAAGATGCTTTTTTTTATTTTCCACTTTATGTGGTAAAATAATACTGTCCATAGTTGTGCTTACAAAATAAACACACAAAAATCAATGCATCGAACTACTGTATATAAAAGGTGTTTATGTATATTCTCCTGTATCTGACACACACACACACACAGGCGCGCGCACGCTCACGTACATTCTCTCTGTCTCCCCCACCCCACTCCTCTCTCGCCATTTTGTTTTTGTAAACGGGGGTTCGATAAATTTGAGTATAGCCCCAGCGTCCCCTGCGTGGGATACCTTTATTGTACAGTGACCGGCTGGTAGAGTGCCTTCAGTGTTTCCATTGGGGTTGTTTTAGCAGATCTTTTATGCGGATCGGAGGTGAGTCCTCTTTAAGCCAAGTTGTGGTCTTGATATTGTGGTCCTGATTCGGCTCTTTGCAGTCCGCTGGACCCTAGCTGTAAGCAATGAATAACTAACTAACTATCTATCCTGTCCTCCCCACACACGCGCAAACGCACGCATACACTTTCTGTGCGAGACATAAGACCAAAACAACATTGTTTACACATTTAGTATTCTTTTTGATGATGTAGATGACGTGTCGGATAGTGCAGTGGTTGGAGCACTCGCTACTGTGTCGAAAGTGAAGCACCGTCCGGTGCGGTTAGCACTTGGATGGGTGACCGCTAAGGCGTGAAGCGACAAATAACAACGCCCCCAGTTGACTCAACTGTGATTGAGTACCTACTCTCTTGAGGGTGGGGAAGGTAAAGCAGCGAGGGAGAGAGTTGGGCATCACCCTCATTACGCTGGCCCAAGATAAGTGTGATCTCCAACATCACGCTCCCCTACGGCCACAAGGCTATGGGACTACCTTTACCCTTTACCTTTAGATGACGTTATGATGATGTGATGACGATGCAAAGAACGTCATGAGCAGTATACTAGAAAACTATGAATAACAATGTCTTTGAGAATAAGCGCCCACACATAGATTTAAAATGCATTCCCCCCTTTACCCCCACCCTCCCCCTTTTTTTACACTATGTACATAATTTGCACATTTGTATGCATTCATTAATTATAACTCCAATAATTTATTATGAAAAGCTAAGTACATTAGTTCTGTATTCTCTCGTATTTATGCTCCTAAACTCTCTCTCTCTCTCTCTCTCTCTCTCTCTCTCACACACACACACACAGACACACACACACACACACACACACTACATCACACCTAAACGTGGACACGCACATGCGCATCCAATAACTTCCCACCCCCCCACCCCCCCTCTCCTCGGCACTCCCCGCCTTACAGACACACACACGCACACACACATATTGTACATTTCACCAAAATATTCCACGATTTCTAAAAAGTCCATCCTCCAAAATCGTCAGTGTGGGGACTCCGCAGGAGGTGACGTCACGGTACCATAGTTGTGACCGCGTTCTGGCGTCTTGAGATCTTGTGACGTCACAGTGGGTGATGACGTTCTCTGTGTGAAGTGCGCATCACGACGACACTCCTGGCAGACTACCGTGTTGGTAAAGAGAGCGGAGAGTATTAAGCCCCCAATACCTATCATCACCATTCCT
This sequence comes from Oncomelania hupensis, assembly GCA_036898135.1. Taxonomy (NCBI): domain Eukaryota; kingdom Metazoa; phylum Mollusca; class Gastropoda; order Littorinimorpha; family Pomatiopsidae; genus Oncomelania; species Oncomelania hupensis. The sequence continues at coordinate 73,444,773 of CM072516.1, forward strand.
GAAAATATACGGTGGATAGTGGTACTTGCTGATTATATTTGTAAAATTTCTGGTTTACCATTTTGCGAATTACTCATTTCCTATATATAACAAAAGTTTATCATCATCATCATCATCATCATCATCATCATCATCATCATCATCATCATCATCATCATCATCATCATCATCATCATCATCATCATCATCATCATCTATCTGTTCATACCTTCCCCCTGTCTCTTACCTGTGATAATGATGGCGTTAAGAGCGTTGGTAAGCTTCATGTACTCCAAGTCCACGCTCTCGTTGTCTCGCGCGGGAGCGTCTGGATCTCGTGCCAAGTCACGTGGATACAGAAATCCAATGGCGGCAAAGACAAGCCCGGACAGCACAAACCCCATGGCGAAGTAGCTGATCTTGTCCAGGACGTCGTCGGAAGGACTCGTGCACACATTAAAACGGGCTGGCGTTCTTCCGGGAGGTCTTCTGTTTTGGGCTGACTCATCTTGGGACGCTGCATCGTCGAAGCCCTCTCTCTCCACCAAGGATAGTTCGTCGATGTTGCTTGTTGGCATAGTGTTTGGGCTTGAGTAAATCGGTTAGTTGTTGTTTTTTTTTGTTGTTGATGTTGATGGCGACGATGATGATGATGATGTTGTTGTTGGGGGTGATTGCGATGGTTTTTATTTTGCAATGTTGTTGTTTTTGCTGCTGTTTCAGTCGTTCTTGATGCTACTGTTGCTGTTTCAGGCCACAAGAATACTGATAACGCGAATATGGCAGTCTTTTCTGGATCTGAATCTATTTTCCCGTCTGTGATGGTAATGTTGGCGGGTCAGCCGTCCAAACCAATGTTGACTCTAATTACGACTTTTGAGTCTAACTTCAGCTTTCAATACAATTTTGAGTCACCTCCAAAACTGATTGAATTCGCTTGTTTTGCATAAAAAAAATCAAGGACTCAAGGGGCTCTTAAGAATTTATTTGAGAAATTTAACACAAATACTGTATGTTGTAACTGGTACACCCTTCTAGCTGTTTCCGTTGAATTTGCGGTTCGGAGTCTTCCAAATAGCCACTAGTGTATAAACACAAGGTTATCGTACGTTTTCATAACCGTTTCCTTGCAAACCATCCTACTTGTTACTGTCAAAAAATGTCCAATGGCTTAAAAAAAAAAAAGCCCAACACTTTAATGTACAAGATCCCTATTGAACATTTTTAATAATTGGTATAAATAGTAGATCTACTGCATTTGCCTAAAACACAAGGTATTGTGATCCTTGCAGTGTGGAATTGAATTGCCGTTTTGGGGTTTCATCTCACAGTGATGAGAACAGCGCCTGTCATGACTCCGTAGACTGAAAGAAGAAGGAGAAGAAGATGTTTATTCACCATATTTACTTAGTGACTCAGTAACATTTAAAAATCAAACTATTTCTCGGGATATTATTATAAGACTAAGCTTACTTAAGGCTATCACGATTGTTTCAATATTTTTTCCGGTTAGTTTGGAATCACTCTCTCTTGCAAGAGAAGTCTGGATCAGTATTTTCTTTCTGTAGTTTCAGATTGACGCCACCCAGGACAATGGAGAAACAACCCACTAACAAACTCCTACGTTGAACCTACGCGTACATAGTACTTCAAGGGAGACAAAAGGCTTGATTGTCTCGCTTTCCGAGATGGGGCAGGAGTTCACTGATGACATCCTGGGCATAATCTTTATTACAATTAGATGCTAGATCTATATATCCTCCGAGGAATAAGGGAAAATTAGAAGAAAAAAGTCGATGTATAATATAGGCTGCATCCGGAAGTATTTGGATGGTCTGACTGTATTGTGACACGAATATAGTTACTCATAAGTTTTACACGTAATGATCAGTCTTTATGTGCACGCATAGAAACAAAAACCACACCTCATAGTTTGGTCTTTTCAAACATCCTCTCTCTTCCACCATCCCTGTCACGGGCTCACCTTCTTCACAACGTCCCTCTCTCCCTCCCTATTCTCTACCTTCTCTTTCCGTCGTGTTGCACTGAGGCTTTTCATTCGACCGTCTGTTGTCGTAGGAATACTAATGACGCTTTGGGCTTATCGTTGCGGAAGAGTTAAGAAATACAATTGGTAGACGCCTTAATCCGTGCATTTTTGTAATGTTAACCACAGTGTTTAAGGATCACACAGCCATAATTATTCACCTTTCTTGCAATGATCAAATTAATTGGTAATCTCATCACACATATAAAAATTGAATGGACGCCGGAAACAGCAATTGTTACTCCCTCGGTTTGGAATGTGTGCATCTAAATTAGTACAGACCTTGCCTAAATCAGAATATTTCCAAGCAGTGCAAGGTCAAGGCTACGTGCAAGAATGGAGGTTATTTTGAATCGTTTAGTTGGAGATAACTTTGTATGATTTGTAGTAGATTCTGTAACTGTATACAGGAACTTATTATTCGCCGGAACCATCCAGAGATTTTTTATGTGTAGAACATGGTATACCAACTCAACCAAAAATGGATACCAACTCCGGACCAGGAGGGAGTAACTATTAATTTGGATTACTACGGCACCATATTAACAAAGCGGCATTGCTAGCAACCCATGTCTTTCTGCCCTGTTCTGTCTGTCTGTCTGTCTCTCTCCCTGTCTGTCTCTGTAATGTTTAAAATGCTATTCCCTACCAGCTGTTACCTTAATGATCGTTATAATGGAGCATTCGCAAGTTACAGCAGCAGCAGCAATAACCCGGGCTTCTTATTGTTGCAATAGTAGTTTTACAATACACACTCCAACCCCATGTCTCTGTCTGTCTGTCTGTCTGTTTCTCTCTCTCACACACACACACACACAAACACACAACCGTGTAGAAACACCGTTGTGATGACTTTCATGAAACTCTACATACGTTACTTTGACGATTTTACAAATTTGTCCAATTTTTGAAGCTATCCCTAACCCTAACCCAAACCCTAACTCTAACCCAAACCCTAACCCTTAACCTAACCCTAAGCCTAACACAGCCCTAACCCTAACGGAACACTGTTTTGACGTCAAAATAACGGGGTCCGTCAAAAGAAAGTACGTAGAAGTTCTTGTGTATGTCAGAAAAAGGCGTTTCAAGTCAAGTCAAGTCAAAAGCGCTTTATTCCATAAAACCCCTTGGGGCACTTGGATACAACGAAAATGAATAAAAATAAACATACATGTAGAATAACCATAAAAATCATAAAATACAATATAAAATACATATGTACATATATTACAAAAATAAAAGTTAATCTTTCACACTCGCGTTCTAAGAGACATAATAAACATTTACAAAATACACATTCATTATTATCACACAACACAAGCATACTACATAAAACTTATGTCCACACAAGCTGATCACAAATCGCACGCACTCTCTCGCACGCACTCTCTCGTTTCTACCTAGCCACACACACACACACACATACACACACACACATGCACACATTGTTCCATTCCACAGCTATTTTCGCACATACACTCACTCATTGTCATGCTAGTAGAAGAAGAAGACGAAGAAGGAGGAGGAGAAGGAAAAGAGGAAGATATTAGTTATTTACTATTCAGTTAGTATAATCAGTTAATTGTAAATCAAAACTAAATTGTTGTTATTATTACTCAATCAGTTGTTGTTGTTGTTGTTGTTGTTGTTGTTGTTGTTGTTGTTGTTGTTGTTGTTGTTGTTGTTGTTCTTCTTCTTCTTCTTCTTCTTCTTCTTCTTCTTCTTCTTCTTCTTCTTCTTCTTCTTCTCAAAATCTGCTGGCAATGTGTGAGAACAGCGTTCTTAAACAAAATTACAAATAATGATACAACTCAACTCGTGTTAACAGCTCTTCGTCAGTGTCTTGTGGGTTATTGCAAGTCTCCTACTGTTCAAACCGAATTCCTAAGCTTAAAAGTAGGCTGGTCAGTGGAATCTGATATGACAACAGACATGATCGTTTTAAGCCTTTCCCCACAGTCTCAAACATAGGCCAGCTTTTGTAGGAGACCTAGCCCGAAGATGTTGTGGTGACACACGGCCTGTTTCGCGATTTTCTGCAGACTGGTTCGTTTTGAAACTTGGTCCCCCACTTCCTTGTTGGACAGAAAAAAAACATGTCGCCTGTAAACATGGCCCCAAATTTTGGCAGACGCTGTCAGTCTATAATTGGCCACGGCGTGCCGAGTGACCCTAACTAAGGGTTGCTTGTTGGACTGACCGCTGGTCAAGATAAGAAAATGAAGACAACCCCATCTCCGATTTCTTTCTTCCTCTCCCTCTCCCTCTCTCTCTCTCTCTCTCTCTCTCTCTCTCTCTCTCTCTCTCTCAGGAAGTGAAACCTACCTTTCCAGCTGAAACTTTATCAAATTGCTGGAGTTGAGCTTGACATTTAAACACCAGTTAATTGTTACCCTCTCACATTTAATTTTCACATTCAGTAAACTTTTAATATCTCCCAAGAGAAATTTTAATGCTTTGCTTGCGTACGTATGCCCTTGGCTATTAAGGAGCCGCTGTATAATACAGGCACCCAACTTGTGTAATACCCCTTGTGTGTTGAGTGTAGGAGCAAAGGTCAGGGAATATAGGCGGGGCGAAAAGTCCTATACAATTAAATTCGTTTCATTGCAATGGACGCTGACGTTTAGATTAGGCTACTGAAGAGCACGTCCACAAACACACACACACACTCACACGCACACACAGTGACACATAAACTCTCTCTCTCTCTCTCTCTCTCTCTCTCTCTCTCTCTCTCTCTCTCTCTCTCTCTCTCTCTCTCTCTCGCCTAACCCTAAATGAACAGTGGTTTGACGTCAAGATAATGGGGCCGTCAAAAGAACCTAGGCAGAGTATAACGATTTCGTATAAATAACGGCGTTTCTACATCGCCACACACTCGCACACACCCACACACACGCGCGCACAGTACACACACACACACCGGCACGCCATTTCACCCTCACAAAATCACACATGCACGCACACACACAAACCCCGACACCCACCCACTCTTTCTTCCCCCCACTCCTCTCTCTCTCCCTCTCTCTCTCTCTCTCTCTCTCTCTCTCTCTCTCTCTCGAACTATCTTAAAGCCCAAGCTCTCACCGTCTGAAATTCCGCGCCATAAATTTCCATATAACTAAATTCCTTTCATAACAATCAAGGGCATGCAATCAGAACAGTGGATAGTTCAGTTTACTGAGGAGTACGTGCGTTTAGGCACAGCCTGTTGCATCAATAAAAGCAAACTAAAAACTCGCCTCAAAACACTTCAAGTTGGCTAACCGATTTTTCACCAACACCAACAACGTAAGCATCTCATGTCAGATGTATATAATAATAATAATAATAATAATAATAATAATAATAATAATAATAATAATAATAATAATAATAATAATAATGACGGATGCTTTATACGCGCTTTTGCCCAAAACACCATCAAAGCGCGGCGATCTGTACCAACACACACTCTCACACGTTTTACACTCTAACAAACACACATCCTATCCTATCCTATCCCGTAATTCAAAGGTCTTTGGGGCACCACAGCTGATCGTTTAACCAGCGTACTCCATCTTTCTATGTTCTCAGCAACCCTCATGGCTTCGTTCAGCGTCAAACCAGTCCATTCTCGAAGGACAACATTCAAAAATGGAGTGTTTTGACACTGAACGAAACCATGAACGTTGCTGAGAACAGAGAAAGATGGAGTTCACTGGTAAACCGATCACATTTGGTGCCCCAACGACCTTTGAGTTACGGGGTAGGATAGGATACACAACAAACACATATATATCACTC
>CM072516.1:73458087-73500587 GCA_036898135.1 Oncomelania hupensis
GTCCTGTGGTCCGGGAGGTAGGACAGGGCGCGTGAATGCAGCAAGATGGGCGGCTCCTGAATGTTGCCAGCGGCAGGAGCAACTCTTTGAGTTGTGTGTGGGTGCCTGTGTGTGTGTGCGTGTGCCACAAAGATAGAGAGAGAGAGAGAGAGAGAGAGAGAGAGAGGGGGGGGGGAGAGATACAAACACATACACAGACAGAACAGACAGACAGATGCCGAGACAGAGATGCTAACACTGGGCTTCAATTGCACACACACCCTCCTACGCATGCACACACACACCCCTCCACTCCCCCCCACACACGCACACACACACATATGTTTAGACTGCGTTATTATGACACTCATGAAACGCCACATGCGCTGGTTTGACAATGGGTCATCTTTCGTCCCCTTTCTTTAAGTACTTTTAAGTGGTCTAACGCTACATGTAACCCTAACCCTTACCCAGGGCCGGACCTGGGAAAAGTCAAAGGAGGGGTTACAGATTTAGCGAAGGCGCGAAACGCCGAGCCTACTAGGGGGGTCCGGGGAAATTTTTTGTTTTAAGGATGCAAAATGGTGCAATCTGGTGCAATCTGAACCTTGAAAAAGCCATTTGTGATGGTCTGGGGCTTTGAGCTTTTTTAACAATTGAACTGACAAACTCTGGGGTACCAAAATTATCCTCTGCCCCTCCCTTAAAAAAACCAACAACACACACACAAACATTTATTTATCAGCCGAGATGTTTTGTATACTATTATTATTCACTACTTTTTGTTGATCGTTAACGGAATAAAGCTTTATAGGTGGGAGGACAACATTCGAGAATGGACTGGTTTGACACTGAGCGAAGCCATCAGGGCTGCTGAGGACAGAGAAAAATGGAGTATGCTGGTTTAAACGATCATCTGTGGTGCCCCTACGACCTTCGGGTTACGGGACAGGATAGGATAGGATAGGATAGGATAGGATAGGATAGGATAGGATAGGATAGGATAAAGCTTTAACTTGTAGTTTATGAACATCACCGCCCTGCTTTCACTTTCAGTCTTGCTGCACTATATATAGGTTCCTCGACATTAGTACCATTTGTGAATTGTATCTTCTGGCAAAACAGTTAACTGCCTCTTTGAAGTCAATATCAACATCCCTGTGCATTTTCAGTAAAGCAAGTCCATTGAGTCTCTGTTGCCCATTGTAGAGCGCAGGTAGTTTTTCAGGTTGCGCAACTGACTGTTTGAACGCTCACACTCGGCTGCAGTGACAGGCAGGGTGCAAAGGTTCTTAGCATGATGAACAGGTTGGAATAAAAATCCCTGTCACAATGTTTTAGTGCTTCTGATGCCGTGGATGGGAGAATAGCTGTCGCATTCTCAGCAGCACTTCGCCATTTGCAAACCCACCGTTGGTATTCTGCATCAAGGGTAGCGTTGTCTGGTAGGTCAGACTCCCACAACATTGCCAGTGTCTTCACCCCTTCTGGAACCTGCATGAAACCATCCTGGTTGTCTATTAAAGTGCTTGGCACCAGACAGAGACCATCAACTGCTAGGTCAGCATTTTGAACCTCGAGTCCAATTCGGTTGACAGGTGTTCCAAGAAAGGAATGGCAGTGCTAATCTTGAAATATTCTTCTGGAGTGGCCGCAGGTGGTTGTCACGGAGAGTCTGTCGGGATGCTTGACGAGGAACAATAACATCCAGTTGTCAAAGCATTTGCCATTTTGCTGACTTTGCCAAACCAGGCAACAAACGCTGTGTCGACATCTCTTCTAATAGAAGACATGCAGTTACTGACACTGCTGGTCAAGGTGTGGAGAAAGCCAGTTGCCTTGGTCAATGTCCCACTGTCCCAATTGTAACTGTCTTCACACATTTTTCCCAAACAGTCGTGAACAACCAGAAGAGAGATGTATAAACCTCCAGTGCTTCATGTTTTTCTACCCATCTTGTTCTGCACAGATCAACAAGCTTTGTCTTTGTCGTATCAGGCTGAGATGGTATCTTCAAGTTTTCTTTGTCTCTTTGGAGAGTTTGAGAAAAACAGTGACAGTTCCATCAGTGCTCCAATCATGTTCTTCGCTGCAGGCAACCCGCATGCTTTTACAATGCATTATAAAAAATCTTTATTTTTTTAATTTTTTTTTTAGTTTGGAGGGGGGAGGGTCCGGAACCCAGGTAACCCCCACTCCCCTGGTTCCGGCCCTGCACAGGTACACACAAACACACACGTGCACACACACATGCCCACACCCACACACACAAACACACACACATTTTTGTAGAAACGACGTTCTGATGACTGTTGTAAAAAAAACAGGGATTTTTTTGACACACTTTCCATTTCTTTGACATTATTTTGACATTTTCCAAGTTTTGAAGCTATCCCAAACCCTTTCCCTAACCCCAAACTCAAACCCTAACCCTTAACCTAACCCTAATCCTAAAACCGCTCTAACTCAACGGAGCACTATTTTGACGTCAAAATAGTACGGCCTTCCAAAAAGTCAGAAGAAACCATGTGGAGTTTCATGTGTGTGTCATCAGAACGTCGTTTCTACTACATGCCCACATTCACACACACACACATAGACAGGAAAAATGCATACTTATAAATGTTTAAAAAAAATATTCCGAACTACTAATATTGCCTTTTAATCCTGTTATCCTAATCCTATCATACATTATTCGCACCTGTCGCACAGGTTTGACGAATAAAAACATTTAATTCTGTTGCATCATTTATTTAGAACTAACACGAGCAATCGTTTCGTAGCAAGTAGCATAATTATCTCCCCTACAGCTAAACCCTTTTCCAAACTGCTTAAATAAGAGCATGCTCTTACTACATAATCCAAAGCCCGTGTAACGTAATACTATGAAATTATGCATTTCCTGTCAACAGCTGACGGGCCTGAGGACTTATTGAAAAGCTAATTTTAGTCATAGGCGACATGCAGTGATTTTGTGTAAGACGTGAATAGGTGCTCTCACTCGAGTGTCAAAACCAAAATTCCTTCCCCTGAATCTGTCAAATTCTCTCCCTTGAATGTTATTATGGAATGTTGTGATTTTACGCTCTCTTCGTTCTGTTTACTTTGTAAAAATGCAAAGTGAAACAGTAATTTTTTTTACAGTGAGGCAGTTATTTATTTCGTAAGTGATATACGACATGCGTGGGTGCGGTGTACATAATGATAACTGGTGTATGTGCGTGAATAGCTCAAAGTATAATTATTATGCAGTATTTATTCACATACTTAGATATGTAGCCGAGCGGAGTATTTGACTCCCGTCTCTCGCCCACGCCCTTGAAAACATTGCTCCACCGAGCTGCTATCTTCATTTTATCCCTCAAAGAGGGACATAAAAATATTTGCTGCAAGGCGGTGAATGCGTCGTGGTAGTTGAGTTTATTATATAGATTAAAGTCCCACGTCACATTAGCAAATAGGGGACTGGGAAGAAAAGGGGGATTTGTTAGCCGTGCTGTCATTGGTAATACCGGGTTGCCGGCTACTAGTGCCACGCACTCTTCTGCAAAGTCGCTCCAGACCTGCATATGCATTCCTGCCTACAATGTAGTTTTCTTACCACCCATCAAAATTACAGCAAAATATTTGTCGCCTTGTCCTGCAACCATGGCATAAAGGTTTGCAAGGGTGAAGGTAGTTGATTATAGATTATAAAAGATTAAAGTCCACGTCGCACATTAGCAAATAGGGATGGGGGGGAAGGGGGAAAGGGGGAAGGAGGGATACCGGCTGTCATTGGTAAACGAAAAGGTTAGGTGAATACAAATGTAGTAAAAGATAGGGCCAAACTGCAAACAAATGCGCACAAATGCAAAAAAGGAAAAAGAATGGCGAAATGATGGGAGAACAAAAATTGTTCATAGCATCCCCAAAGGATTCTGACAGGAGCCACCCAAGTAGTCAAACCAAGAAATTCAAGTAGACAATTCTCTAGAGCCTCAATCAGTCGCCTCCCTCTCCTCTACAGATATACATGAAGAGGAGAGAAGAGAGAGAGAGAAGAGGAGAGATAGAGAAGGAGAGGAGAGAGAGAGAGAGAGAGAGAGAGAGGCCTAAAACAACACTTGGCTGCATTATTTGTAGGTCAGCCGACCTTTGAAGCAATAAAATGTATACTGTCACATCATTGTTTACTTTTCATCTCTCAGTTCCCATGGCCCCCTTCCATAGCCCCTTCTTCTCTCTCTCTCTCTCTCTCTTCTCTCTCTCTCTCTCTCTCTCTCTCTCTCCTCTCTCTCTCTCTTTTCTCTCTCTCTCTCTCATGTTTCCTTCGCTTCCTCTCTCTGTCCATGTGCCAGGAGGCGGGAGGGGACCCTGCGCGAAAGGACAAACCATCCCCCCCCCCAACCCCCTCCACCCCCCCCCCCCCCCCCCCCGCACTATAATTCTTTCTCATTCTGCCTTTCTCTCTTTCTTCTTTCTGTCTCCTTCAATATCTCTCGCCTCTCTCTGTCTGTTCATTTGTCTCTCTGTCTCTTTCTATGTCTCCTTTTCGCCCTCTGTCTGTCTCTCTCTGTCTTTCACTCTCACTCTCACTCTCTCTCCTCTCTCTCTCTCTCTCTCTCTCTCTCTCTCTCTCTCTCTCTCTCTCTCTCTCTCTCTCTCTCTCTCTCTTATCTTTCTTATCTATCAGCTCCAATTATCTTCTCTCTCGTTAACTCTCCTTCTCTCTCTTTTCTCTTTCTTCCCTTTGTCACCTTTGCTTTCTCAGTCCCTCGGTCTCTGTCTGTCTGTCTGTCTGTCTCTCTCTGTGTCTTTCTGTGCCATACAAAAAACCATTCATTGTAGATGATGGAGGTGACAAGCGGATACAGCGTAGCTGAGACTCGCAGATACTTACGTTTGCCTCGCCATACTGCACGTATACTTCGGATAAGAGTATAAACCGAGGGCTAGTCTGTGCACGCACGCGTTCTATGGCGCGGACTTTAAAAATCCTGACGCTCATTCCCTGCACGGGCGAATGCCGGCTAAACAAGTACATCCAGCAATCACTAGGGCCACTCTCCCCCATCCTCAGTCGCCCAGGATTGTGTCCAGTCGTCTGGGCGTCAGACAAGGTATAGCTATTGAACAGGTTTGAACATAGATTGCGCATATTTAAGCCTATTACTTAGAATGTTTGCATGAATCACTGTTGAATCCTTATCTTCAGGGTTAAATCTTCTGGTTCATTCATATAGTTTTGAAAAATGTTTGTGTTTGTTGAAAGAAGTTTGAGACCTTGATATGAAAGTACTGGGAGGGACGCGCTTTTAGAGAGGATGGCCATCTTACTATTGCTATTAGTCTGATGGTTGTTTCAATGTATAGTTTCCTATTCTCCCCTTCCCCGGTCGCCTAGGATTGTGCTCAGTCGTCTGAACGTCAGACTGTGCGCCCAAGGCAGCACGTGGGCTCTTCGAGCGGCTTGAGTTAGATCCTATATCGACCAGCGCCTTGAGCAGCTATTGAGCTGAAAAAGCGCTATATAAGAATGATAAATAAATAAATAAATAAATAAATAAATAAATAAATAAATAAATGTTATCACATCTCGATAAGGTGCGCCTATGTGTGCAATGTACTCCTGCCAGTCCCAGCTACGCTGTGCTTTACGAGCCAGGCAAGAGAGTCTTACACAGGCCGTTGTAATAATATTGATTGACAATAGAGGTATTTGTACTGGCCCCGTATTACATATATTATCCCCCCCCCCATCCCCTTCAACAATCCAGCCCCCACACTTATAGCTAGGGAACACACTTCCTATTTCAACAACATTCTTTGCTCTTTTTCTGTGTGTGTATGTATGTGTGTTTGCGTACGTGCGCGCGTGTGTGCGTTTGTGTGTGGGTGTGTTGGTGTGGGTGTGTTGGTGTGTGTGTGTGTGTGTGGGTGTGTGTGTGTGTATGCGGGCGATTGAAAGACAGAGAGATGAAGACAGACATTGAGAGAGAGTGTAAGAGTCAGAGAGAGAGAGAGAGAGAGAGAGAGAGAAAGAGAGAGAGAGAAGTTAGTGTGCACACGGAGTTTGTTTGTTTGCCCGTGTGTGTATTTGTGTGTATATAAGCTTATATGTGTGTGAGAGAGAGAGAGAGAGAGAGAGAGAGAGAGAGAGAGAGAAAGAAAGAAAAACAGGGAGAGATAGATAAAAAGAAATTGGTGTGTACACGAAATGGCGTACGTGGGAGCGCGCGCGAGTGTGTGTAAGGGAGAGAGAGAGAAAGAGAGAGAGACAGAGAGAGAGACAGGGAGACAGAATGGCAAGCAAGAGGGCCAAGCCACAGGAGGTACAGGAAAACCGTCATCCACCGAGACACAGAAACAGAAAAAGTTGTCCGCCACCATTGTGAGATAGACAAAGAGACAGACAGAGACACAGAAACCGGCAGAACGGCGACCTGATCGAGAGACAGGCCACAATCATACAATCATAGAAAACCCGTCATCCAGCCAGACATACTGAGACAGAGAAACAGAAAATAAAAAGTTGTCCGCCACCATTGTGATTCAGACAGAGAGACAGACAGAGACACAGAAACCGGCAGAACGAGAACGGCGACCTGATCGAGGGTACAGGCCACAATCATACAATCATAGGAAAACCGTCATCCAGCCAGACATACCGAGACAGAGAAACAGGGAAAAAAAGTTGTCCGTCACCACTCAAGGGCCTGTCGTGTCAACGTGTACCCCACGTTCTCCAGAGCCCATACCCAACCCAAACCTATAACCTTTACATTCCTACACATCGCGAGGCCCCACGCCCCTACATATGGGCAACCAGACTTCACAATAATACCTACCATGTTTTAACATTCAGCTCTACAAATGGTACGCAACATTCATTTCTAAAGGTTAAGTCGGACTAGTTTATCCAATCGGCGTTCAACCGTATAGTCGTGCGTATATTTTATTAATTTATTTTATTTCAGGTTAGTTTGTTTCGTCGTCGTCGTTGTCGTCGCCGCCATCATCATCGTTATCATCGTCATCGTCATCATCATCATCATCATCATCATCATCATCATCATCACCATCATTATCTTCTTCTTCTTCTTCTCGATGATGATGATGAGGAGGAGGATGATGATGAGGATGATGACGATTTATTTAAAGATGTTTAAAATAAGTCTAATAAGTGAATAAACGGTAAATAAAAATAACAGAACTGATTTCTTTCAAACGACTATCGTTCCTTAGTAGCAAACTCAGTCGTTGAAGAAGAAAATAACGAAATTTCCGTTATTAATCAACAGCAACAATAACAAGAAAAGCAACAAAACCAAAAACAAGGCTAAAAGAAAGAAGAAAGAAATAAAGAAAGAAAGAAAGAAAGAAAGGACTCATTAAAGATAAGAAAGAAAAAGAAAGCGCTGTTGCAGGACGATTTTACACTGAATAATTCCTGTCTACTCAGGAACAAGCCCAAAACAATGCTCTGAACCAGCTGAGTTGCAGTCCCACCGGTTTCTTGGCGCATGCGCGCACCTTGCGGAAGTGGCGTCACAGTGGCGTCCATTAGCTGTCGGCACGAGCTTAGCACGCGCGGCGCGTTCCACACACTCTATCTTTTTTACCGCAATCACAAGCACACACAAACAAAGTACTGGGCACAGACCTGGCCGAGTTAGGATAGGAGAGAGGTGCTGAATATTTTAGTCCCTCTGTTCTTGTTTCGCGCTCTCAGACTTGTGACAAAGAACTAAAGTAAATTGATTGTCTTATAATTACGCATCACACCCAATGCTCAAAGACTAAAAGGCGATAGCTGCAATCAGATCTCTTTAGTCACCAATCTGTTTTTTAAACAGCTCCGAACACGTGGGGTTTTTTCTATCATTCCAACGAAGAAAGATAACTAGTAAATTTTGTGATTTAATTGTCAAAGCCACCAGCTCTCACAATGCTCACACGAGCTATGTAACAGCGAAGGCAATTACATGACAAATCATTACAATAATCACTACGCAGAATTGAGAAGAAGGAGAGCGAACACGTGGATAATATAATTTGAAGAAGAAGGAGAGAGCTGAGTCATTTGGAAATTTGAATTGTTGTCAAAGCCACCAGCTCATCACAATCGTGAGGGTACGTACGAAGTAAAATGCGACAGCGAAGAGAAAATTACAAATGACAGGTGAATTGGGAGGGAGAGAGAGGGAAAGAGAGAGAGAAGAGAGAGAGAGAGGGGGAGAGAGTGAGGATGGGAGAGGGAGGTGAGTGAAGGATGGAAGATGAGAGGGGGGAAAAAAGCAGAAAGAGAGAGAGAAAAAAGAAAGAAAGAAAAAAAGAAGAAAGAGAGAGAGAAAGAGAGAGAGAGAGAGAGAGAGAGAGAGAGAGAGAGAGAGAGAGAGCAATACTATTGGTGACACATCACTCAACTCTAATAATATTTTATTTCCTTAAAAAATGTGATGTTAACCCGGTGATGCGATGATGTTAGGCAAAGATTATTGTAGTAGATCCTAATGTTACAAAAGGAAAAACAAGGGGTCGTTAAGTTTTATTTTCTGTACACACTTATTTATTATTATCTATCATCTATTAGCAACCTTTGTGACTGCGTGGTCTAAGGCGGGACTAACCTGACTTGTTTACAGGCCAAAAAAAAAAAACAATGGCACCTGACAGGTGTGGAAACAATCCTGCTTCTGAGCGTTATGTTTCTCCGAATATTATTTACTTTCGACTCGGGGGTTTTCTCAAGTTTGCTCCACCCCCCACCCCCATCCCCCCAACCTCCTTTCCGCAAAATTTCAAAATACACCTAATATTAGGTAGGTTTGGTTTGGGCGCGCCACAGGCTGCGACCACGCCTTCCCCAGTAAGACAATAAAGTGTCACAAATAAAAATATAAAAAAACTCATCAAATCAATCAGCTACAGAAAATGCGGACCTAAAAAGCAAACCTCCCATTTTGCCGAATCCGCCCATATTGCGGATTGTTGGACCCTGCGGATCGACCACAGGCGCCTGAATGTGAATGTGTGAACTGCCGAAGCATACAGCGTTGCTGCCTATAATATACAATAATACTTGTCATACAAAAGACTAAGGACAGACTACGACGGCTTGTCTCTCACACACACACAGAAACGGGCGCATAGGGGAATCGACGGACCATCTTTGAAGACTTCAGCGTACGCCGAAAGACGGTGAAAGGCAGCGAGGGAGCTCCACAGGCGGCTTGAGTGAGATCCTGTATTGGCCAGCGCCTTGAGCAGCTCTTGAGCTGGAAAAGCGCTATATTAGAACGATAAAATAAATGTCATTTTGAGCCCCAAACTTATTGTTTAGATCTGAAGAAAAAAAGATCGAATTGCCTTGCTATTGCTTTTTTATTCCCTCAAAGTAATAGTGAAAACTCTACATAAAGGTCTATCAGTTTCATAGCCTTAGCATGACGTGTGTCAAATATTACTGGCTCGCAGTGAAGGCTAATTTGCATACAACTCTGATTACCTTTGAGACAATGGTGCCCCCCTGCTGGCGACGGTGAGTCTTGATTCAAATTTCGGATCCGGTTGAACACGATTGACACAGTTTTTATCTGGTTTTATTATTATTTTATTTGTGTTTTTTTCCCCCAATTTTCCACTACGGAGACTGTTTTTTTCCCGTTTTTTGTTGTTGGTTGCAATGATGATAATAAACACTGTGGCGGTGGTGGTGGTGGGGGTGATGATGATGATGATAATGATAATAATAATAATGATGATAATGATGATGATGATAATGATGATGATGATGATGATGATGATGATAATAATGATGATGATGATGATGATGATAATAACAATAATGATAATGCTGATGATGATGACGTCGACGACGATGATGATGCTGATAATAATGATAATGACGACGATGATGATGATGATGATGATGGTGATGATGAAGATGTGATCATTATGATGCTGCTGATGACACATAGCGCATCTGTTTGCGTGTTTGCTTGCAGGTAGTTTATATTGACTGTTCTTACATAGCTCTGTTTCCAGCACAAGAGCTGCTCAAGGCGCTGACCGAGACCGAATCTAACTGCAGACAACTTAGCACAAGTTCGTGCAACCTTGAACGAGAGAGAAGAGACCCAGGGTTTTGCTGAGTGTATTCACATAACTGGCACTCATGACATGGGTGTTGTGATCTTTACCCTCCGCGCTATGGAATGCGAGTATGCAGCAGACTAGACCTCGGTTTATACTCCCATCCGAAGGAGCAGGTACGTGACCTAATAAGCCTCACACCTAAGTAAGCTATTTCGCTCCCTGCGTGGTTCGCACCGACGTCTGTTCGTTCGGTTCGACCCTGGCATTGTTCGGCTTAGGAGAGCACCTACGCTACGCTAACGGGCCGGGCCATCCATTTTCCTTTTTAGTTAGTGATTTACAAAAAAAGAACAGAGAAACAAAAGAAAGAAAGAACAGAAAGAAAAGAAAAGAAAGCCCTCACCACTCCAGAATAACAGATTTATTTTGTCTCATCAAAGGGAAAGAATAGCTTGCAGCGAAAGATAATGTTAAGGGACTGACTCAGCTTCGCACTTTCTACATTTAAGTAAGTCCTCGACTAATTTAAAACAAACATCGCGCTACTCCTCTCCGTGTTGTGAGTTTTGAGTGTTAGTCATGTAAACTTAATACGAAATAATCCTATGGTAAACACTCCTTCTCTCTCTCTCTCTCTCTCTCTCTCTCTCTCTCTCTCTCTCTCTCACTCTCTCTCTCCCCCCCCCCCTCTCTCTCTCTCTCATTGTCTGCCCCTGCTGTCTCTCTCTGTCTCTTTCTCTGTCTCTGTCTCTCTCCCCTTTCTCTCTCTCCCCCCCCCCCTCTCTCTCTCTCTTTCTACAAAAATAATAATGTAAAAAAATGCTCTCTCTCTGAAAACATTAAAAATAAAATAATGCTCTCTCTCTCTGTCTATATTTGCCTCTCCGTGTCTCTGTCTATGTCTCTCTCTCTCTCACACCCTCTCTCTCTCTCTCTCTCTCTCTCTCTGTCTCTCTCTCTCTCTCTCTCTCTCTCTCTCTCTCTCTCTCTCTCTCTCTCTCTCTCTCTCTCTCTCTCTCTCTCTCTCTCTCTCTCTCTGTTATTTTAACAAATCCTAATGCAAACATTCCAAGGAGTTCTGTGTTATTTCAAGATACCTAAGGCGTCAAGTTTGGCTAATAAGCAGGTCGTGCTACTTAATTGCATGTCAGTGTTTATCTATGAAATACTGTTGATCGTTCCTTTAAGGATTACTTTTTCGTTTGGGGTAAGGTATCCCCATGTGCCCCCTCCCAAACCTTCTTCCCCAATTGCGGACATATAGGCCTTGTTTTAGGATTAACGTTCTTTTACGTATAGCGAGCGTTGTGGCCAAGTGGGCTAAGGCGGGACTAACTTGACTTGTCCACAGGCCAGAAACCAATGGCGCCTGACAGGTGTGGGCTCGATCCAGCATCGGGGCGTTATGTTTCTCCGAATATTAGTTACTTTCGACTCGGGCAACGTCTCGGGGGATTTTCTCCGGGTACTCCGGTTTGCTCCCCTAGCACATTTTCAAAATCACAACTAATGTTAGGTAGGTTGGGTTTGGGCGCGCCACAGGCTGCGACTACGCTTTCCCCAGTGGAGGCGGCCCAGAATTTCCCTATGGAAAAAGGGACCATACGGTAAATAAAATAACTAAAAAAATAAACTAATTTATCATTTCCTTTATACTCGGGCTTATTTTGATAAAGCGGGATTGAGCTTCCAGCTTGGATGGGAATGGCGAGTAGGCTTACTTGGGATGCAACCACTGAACGACACAAAGGATGAAACCATAGGGCATTAGACATCCCAGTATGGATGGGTACCCTCTGCTTTGTTTACCACCTAGCAAAGTTACACAACGAGAGAGAGAGAGAGAGAGAGAGAGAGAGGGGGGGGAGGGATAGAGGGAAGATGGGCACCGCCCTCAAGATGCTGGCCCTGATAGAAGGAAGGTGTCTGAAAGAAAGGAGATGCTGGATGCGCGACGCGTCTCTATCTAACAACCCACTTAGGGGAACACCTTTACCGGTAAAACCATTCGAGTGAAATATATTTATTTTGGTCTCATCAATGGGGAGAAAATAAATACATGTTAAATATTATATCATACTACTACTACTACTACTACTACTACTACTACTACTACTACTACTACTACTACTACTACTACTACTAATAAAGTCAAGTCAAGTCAAGTCAAGTCAAGTCAATATATTCTTTATTCCATCAAAAAGGAAAATTTGTTTTGCCACCAGGATACTCACTGTTTAAAAACACATTACATAGGCAAGATCATAAATAATTAATTATGAACAAAATAAATTTGTTGTGAGAATGATTTGAGAGATGGGAATTTACACATGGAATGAAAGCACGTAGACACTCACGCACACACTCGCATACACACCCACACGCACACTGCGTCTATTGCGAGAAAGGGAGAGAGAGAGAGAGAGAGAGAGAGAGAGAGAGAGAGAGAGAGAGAGAGAGAGAGAGAGAGAGAGAGAGAGAGCGTCTAATATCACATAATTATGTGAAGAGACGATAAATTAAATAAATAACTGCGTCTATGCCCACCACATACTCATCGTCATCCTATCATAACTTACGACCACAAAACCCTATCACATGTGCACTAATACACTAATACAGTTTAACACAAATTAAAATAATTTTAATAAAATAGACTTGAGTCTTATTTAATAATGTCCTAACACTATTCAATTTCTACAGCTATCATAACTAAGAGACTAAGTCAATAATTGTATTAATACTACATATATATATACAAACATACATATACACACATACACACACACCCACACACACACAATTTACGTTTTCCTTTTTCTAATTCAAATTTAAACAAGATGACAAGCTATTCAAAATCTTTTCCATACACTCACACTCGTTATGCTAAAATAGACTGCACAACCTTCTCTCTTGCTAAACAACTGCACATGATAACAAGATGGCAAGCTATTGATATATATTTCAAACGCTGACACATTAATTTAGCAAAAAAACAACACCAAGCATTTTCAAAAGTGTTAAGTTTCCTTACGGCTTTGTCACTGGGCGTTTTCTTACCGAAACAAAAGGGATACGTGGAATGATTGGCCACTATCGGATCTATCTGCAAGAAAAAAACAAATGAGGAAAATCGCCTCAGACAATGTTCAGATACAGCACACAAGGTGTTTACAAAATGGTGCAGCACAACGACCTTGACTTTTCAGAAAGTACAAATACAAACGACCTATGTGCTTAGCCGTAATTTAAAATATACCTAAAGTAAATGATGAATTTTTGTTCAGTTATTTTTTTAGATAGGGCAAAAATTATATATTTTGAACAAACAAGTGAAACTCGAAGCGACGGACCGACCAACTGACCGACAACAGGACTGCTACTGCCCATGAGTTGAAGTACCTGTGCACCAAAAACTAGAGAAAAATCACTCTAGCCGTTTTTTGAGATATCGAGCTAAACGTGTTTAGCAACAAAAATGACTCCAGTGACCTTGATCTTTGCGGTAGAGCGAACCGGAGAACGCTAACCTAGGTATTGTTCCTATGAAGTGTGGTCAAAAACCCGTTTAGTGGTTCCGGAGATATGGCTGCACGGACGGACGTAGGCCTACCGACAGACCCGCGATAGGTCTGGAGATACAAAGCACACACATACGCACACACAAACACACACCCAAACCAACCATCCACCCACCCACCCACCCACCCACCCACACACACACACACCCGCACACACACACACACATAAACCATCCACGCAACATAATGTACTTTTTCCTGTAATATGGGTGCAGTAAACTTTCCCAGGGGATTCTTCCTCCCTATATCAAATAGGCCTATAATGGATAATTTCCTTTTTTGGCTGGTGAGAAAAATCTAGAATAAGAATGCAAGTGTGAAATTTAGCAGTTTGTCTCGTGACCTCCGATTGCACATGCGTGTACTTTCAGTCTTATGGGAAAATACTTGTACACGTAGTCGGGACTCAGAACGGGCCAAGTGTCGGTCTGCCTGTCGGTCCGTTGGACGCCATATCTCAAAAACCACTCAACGCATTTTCACCAATCTTCATCAAAACATTGCCTAGGTTAGTGGCCTGCCTTCCGTGCCATCCGATGTTTTATTTTACCACAAAGTTCAAGGTCACTGGAGTCTTTTTTTTTTTTTTGGGGGGGGGGGGGGGGTTGCTCAACCCGTTTTGTTCAATAGCCTCAAAAGGGCTGAAGGGATTGTATGGAGTTTTGGTTTTCATGTACTTCAAATCATGGGCCATCGTTCAGTAGCAGTCGGGTTGTCGGTCGGTCCGTCAGTCCCAATTTCACTTTTTTTTAAAATGTTGAAAATACTCTCGTTGCTTTATGTCAAGAATACTAAACCCCAAATTGATCATTGTTCACGTTGGGGATACTTTCACTACTGCTAAGCACGTTGGATCATTCCTATGCGTACTGGTCCAAATGTAAAGGTCATTGTGCTTAACCATTTTGTACACTCGTTTTGTGCTGTATCTAAAACTTGCCTGAGCCGATTTTGGTAATTTCGTTGTTGTTTGGACATAGTGCAGATAGCCTGAAATTCCATGTTTTCATTTTTTTTCTAAGGCCGACTCACAACACCGCTAAGAAAATTAACAATACCCCCCCCCCCCCCCCCGAATTTAAAAAAAATCTTATTTCGAGGCTATGTTTGTGTGCGAGTGTCTGACAATACATATGAATAGCTTGCCATCTTGTCACAAGGTGCGGCTGTTTAGCAAGAATGAAGGTTGCGCGGTCATTTTTTAAAAATTATTTTTAACCTTGTCCACCCTTTGTGCACACATTGGAGATCTGTTTGTGCATGATAGTGTTTGGGACCAATTATTGAGATAT
The DNA here is from genome assembly GCA_036898135.1 of Oncomelania hupensis. Classification (NCBI taxonomy): domain Eukaryota; kingdom Metazoa; phylum Mollusca; class Gastropoda; order Littorinimorpha; family Pomatiopsidae; genus Oncomelania; species Oncomelania hupensis. The sequence continues at coordinate 73,473,020 of CM072516.1, forward strand.
TATTACGTGAGTCACTGTAATCATTATGCTGGTCTGGCTGGCAGAACTGTCATAATTGCGGCTGGGCGCGACCATGAAAAGGTCCAGATTCCAAGGTTTGTTTCCTTTCGGGCGAAAACGGGTTTACCTTAAAATTCGTATTGTTATAATAATACAGAATGCTATCACGCGCTTCCTTCCCCTCCCCCCCACCCCCAAATTAAATTCAAAGCGCGGCTATCTGAAGAAGTAGCTATTACAAAAGTCGGAATATACAGTAAATCCATTTTTTATATTGGAAATTTTAGATTGACTGCCTTCAATGCCATTTTTATCGTTGCTCAAAACAATCGTTAAAATTGGAATTTCCCATTTCGGTTATGACAGGGAGTGATTTCCCCTGTTTTAACGGTACATCGCCCGTGTGAACTTTGACCCTTTTTCTGAGTAAACCGCGCTGTTTGAATAAGGCGTCTTTGGTGTTTGGGGTATGGTAGGGTAGGATAGGGTCTATTTTATGTACCTAAATCGAAAAAAAAACAACACCCTTACAAACAATTACTTTTACGGGTTCTGTCTCTTACCGGATTTGGTAGCTGCTATTTTTAGCTCAAGAATGCTGGCTGCATGAGCCAACGGCTGTTACTATTACTAAGCGCAAAACCTACGAGATTTATTTATTTAAAACTAGCTTTCCAAAGAGGTGTTAGTTGTTGTTGTGACCCTTTTCTTAAATGGGCCACACTCACTGTGAATATTACAAGGGTCTGTCGAGGGCGAGTGGTCAAAGTTGGTCCATTTAATATAAGGTCAGAGTACATAAATATTAGGTCAGAGTACATAAGTGTTAGGTCAGAGTACATAAATATAAAGTCAGAGCACATAAATATAAGGTCCGAGCACCTAAATATAAGGTCAGAGCACATACATATTAGGTCAGAATACATAAATATTAGGTCAGATTATATAAATATAAAGTCAGAGTACAAAAAGATTGGACCATAGTACATAAATATTAGGTCAGAGAACATAAATATAAGGTCAGAGTACATAAATATAAGGTCATAGTACACAAAAATTAGGTCAGAGTACATAAATATAAGATCAGAGTACTACTAGGTCAGAGTACACAATATTAGGTCAGAGTACATAAATGTAAGGTCAGAGTACATAAATATAAGGTCAGAGTACATAACTATAAGGTCAGAGCAGCGGTGTGTGTGTGTGGGGGGGGTAAGGTAGTGGGGACACAATTCTATGTGGCTTTTTTAAAAATCTGCGGTATTGGGCCTATTTATTTATTTTTTAAAATTGTTGTTGTTTTTATAATATAGCGCTTCTTCAAGCTGTAGAGCTGCTCACAGGGCGGATCGATTTAGGATCTCACTCCAGCCGTCCGAGGCGCCCACATGTGGCCTTTGGGCGCATTGTCTGACGACCAGACCACTGAACGCGATCCTGGGCGAATGGGGAAGGTCACCCAATGTTTGCTGGGTATAATGTTTGTGTAGAGTTACTGCCCTTATCATAAAAAACAAAACAAAAACAATTAAGGGACATTTTTGTATGTAACATTTGGTCGTAGAGGAGAGAGGCGTTAGGCTCCATTTTATCAGGGCCAGCTTTGAGAGGGCGGTGCTTTTCCTGCCCTTTTGCTGCATGCCTTTGTCGGTTATGAAAAAAGCCATTTACTACCACTGATATTGTGGGTTTAAAAAAAATAATAATCTGCTTTCAAAAGCGGTAATGTATACTTTTGCACCCCCACTCCATCCCTTCACCTCTCTTCTTCTACTACTACTACTACTACTACTACTACTACTACTACTACTACTACTACTACTACTACTACTACTACTACTACTACTACTACTACTACTACTTCTTCTACCTCCCTCCTTATCTTCCTCTCTCCATCTCCCCCTTCCCTCTCCCTCTCTTGCTCTCTCTGACTCTCTCCCTCTGTCCTTCATTCTTTATCTACCTCCTTTCCCACCTTTCTCCTCCCCCCCAAACCACACTCTGCCACCTGCACCCCCTTACTCAAACAATTCAATCCGTTCTAAAGCGCTCTCTCTCTCTGTCCCCCTCCCCCCCCGCTCTCTCTCTGTTTCCCCCCCCCCCTCTCTCTCTCTCTCTCTCTCTCTCTCTCTCTCTCTCTCTCGTCTTTTAATTTGCCTTTGACAGTGTTTGCTATGCTTAGTGTTTACCCGCATGCGACTCAATCGCCTTTTCATGTTGGAGATATGGGTGGCAATCGGGCCTTTAAAACGCTGTTATTTGCCGTTAGATTGAATCATTCCACTATTAGCCTTATCAACGACCTCTTGGGCACAGTTCGTCCCATTAGGTCTAGTACCAATTTGTCGAAGTTTTATTATTTGCCTGGTCAGTTGCCGTTTTTTTGCTAGAGTAACAACAAATATCTTTCTTACTGCTTTGCGTGACCTTTTGAACTTTTCCATGTGTTTGGACCAAAAAAAAACACAAAAAAACCTTGTTTGTGCTCAGTTGTGTGGGCGTCAGACTATGCGCCCAAAGGTTGCAAGTGGGCTCCTCAGGCTTGAGTTAGATCCTGTAACAGCCAGCGCCTTGAGCCTCTGTTGAGCTGGAAAAGCGCTATATAAGAACGATTAAATAAATAAAATTATGGTTGGTGTCTTATGTCATATTGTTAAAATGTAAGCTACAGTTATGCTTCCGCAAATTAGCTGTAATAAAACATTCCTTTTTTTTCCTGTTAAGGTCTTAAAGTCAGTATTTTCGCATTTATGATTTTAGACCACTCTGCCTGAGGGAACATTTTCAAAATCCCACCAACACACAACTTGAACCTTTCCCAAAATTAAACAGTAAATCGACAATACAGTCTTACCCTCATCTATAAACCAATTAACACTGTAAAGGTGATCTGTTCTTTCATAGTGCACTTATTCGCCTGATGGATTACAGTGACTTCTGACGAAACAGTCTCGTTCCTTATCCAAAGTGACGCGATTGTAGTACGCGATCCCTGTTAGGCTTGTATCAAAAGCGCTCGTATCGGGAATTGAGCTGAAGTAGAGTCTACAATATATGAAAAGTGTAAAAGTAATCTCAGCGAAAATAAAGGGTCATCGCATTTTTGTAATTTAATATACGAACAAACTAGAAGATTTCTCCCGAAAGAAGGCGACCCCATCGATTCAACAGTGATTTGTAAAAACATCCTACATACACAGTAATAAAAAAGCGCGTTCTATTTTCAAACCCGTTCAGTTTCATCTCATTAGTTAATTAATCAACGCACTGATTTTTAAATAAATCTTTTAATAAAGTATAAAATCTGTTCACGTCGCAGTGATTTTAGACTTATTAGAAGTAATTTAATATAAATAATAACAAACTATAAACACATTGTTAATGAACAAAAACCTAATTCTAACCAATAATAATGTATACAAACTTCATACTTGTAGATTTATCTATTATTTTTGATGTATAATAGATGATGGCATCATCGTATAATAATTACTATACAAGTAAGCCTAATCTCTTTATTACAGATAATAAATAATAATTGAGGTCACCGAGTGTTTTCTTCGAGCACACCGGTTTCCTCTCTCCCTTCAATAATGGTACTGGGCGCAGTGAATATAAAATTTCAAAACAAAAAAATTCGATGTCCTTTCCGTCTTCCAATAGCGATCTCTCTGCCTTTACACCACCTGTTTGAGTGATGGATGTGTATTTGTTATGTGTGTGTGAGGGTGGATGAGACAGGCGAGCGTGTATGTTGGTACAGATCGCCGCGCTTTGAGCCTGATTGATTTCGGGAAAGGCTCGTATATAGCATCCAGTATTATGATGATGATGATGATGATGATGATGATGATGATGATGATGATGATGATGATGATGATGATGATGATGGTGATGATGATGATTATTATTATTTATGCACTTATCTAATTTTTTTTAATCTTTTTTTATGGGGAGGGGGGTGAGTGGGGGGTGGAGAGTGTGATAGTGGCCAGGTAGGGTAAGTTATTGGGTCTTTGCGTGCATTAAGCTTTGAACTGTCTTTGACAGAGGTTAATGACCATTGTGAACCTATTAACAATAGCGTTAAGAATTTAACTCGACGTGGTTGTCCTTTGTACAAACAACAAAACCCATACAAAAGATGGCCAGCCATTCAAATGTATTTACACCTGAAACTCAGCCCTTAAATAAGCATTTTTAAAAGTGTTCACCTTCTTAGCGGTGTTGATAATCGGCTTTATTCTACAGGAGCACAAGGAAGAGGTGGATCTATAGGCCACCATCTCAACTATTTGCAACGAAATCTATCTATCTATCTATCTATCTATCTATCTATCTATCTATCTATCTATCTATCTATCTATCTATCTATCTATCTATCTATCTATCTATCTATCTATCTATCTATCTATCTATCTATCTATCTATCTATCTATCTATCTATCTATCTATCTATCTATCTATCTATCTATCTATTTATCTATCTATCTATCTATCTATCTATCTATCTATCTATCTATCTATCTATCTATCTATCTATCTATCTATCTATCTATCTATCTATCTATCTATCTATCTATCTATCTATCTATCTATCTATCTATCTATCTATCTATCTATCTATCTATCTATCTATCTATCTATCTATCTATCTATCTATCTATCTATCTATCTATCTATCTATCTATCTATCTATCTATCTATCTATCTATCTATCTATCTATCTATCTATCTATCTATCTATCTATCTATCTATCTATCTATCTATCTATCTATCTATCTATCTATCTATCTATCTATCTATCTATCTATCTATCTATCTATCTATCTATCTATCTATCTATCTATCTATCTATCTATCTATCTATCTATCTATCTATCTATCTATCTATCTATCTATCTATCTATCTATCTATCTATCTATCTATCTATCTATCTATCTATCTATCTATCTATCTATCTATCTATCTATCTATCTGGGGTGTCGGATAGCGCAGTGGTTGGAGCACTCGCTACTGTGTCGCAAGTTAAGCATCGTCCAGTGCGGTTAGCACTTGGATGGGTGACCGCAAAAACGTGAAAGCGACAAATAACAACGCCCCCAGTTGACTCAACTGTGACTGAGTACCTGCTCTCTTAAGGGTGGGGAAGGTAAAGCAGCGAGGGAGAGAGATGGGCATCACCCTCAATACGCTGGCCCAAGATAAGTGCGATCTCCAACGTCACGCTCCCCTACGGCCACAGGCTATGGGACTACCTTTATCTTTTCATTTTTTTACCATGAGTTGAAGTACATGTATACCCAAACTCAACAACATCGCTTTAGCCGTTTTTAAGGTGTCTCCAAGGTAAGGCTGCTGCGCTCCCTTGTCATCGCCATCTTCCTATATGCTTGCGAAACATGAACCCTCAAAGCAGATCTCCAACGAAGAATACAAAGCATGGAGATGAGGGGCTACACAATGACGATATCCGACAGACAATCACACAAGCCATTGGACAACACGATGACCTGCTCACAGTGGTAAAAAAAACAAACGTAAACTCCGATGGTATGGCCACGTCACGAGATCATCAGGTCTTGCAAAGACCATCCTGCAAGGCACACTGCAATGAGGCAGAAGAAGAGGGAGACCGAAAAAGAGGTGGGAGGACAACATTCTAGAATGGACTGGTTTGACACTGAGCGAAACAATCAGGGGTGCTGAGGACAGGGAAAGATGGAGTACGCTGGTTAAACGATCATCTGTGGTGCCCCTACGACCTCCGAGTTATGGGATAGGATAGGATAGGAAGGTATTGAGCACAAACGTGTAGGGACCTTAACCTTTGCGGTAGAATAAATGTGATGACACGGGAGGCCGTCCACTAACCTAGGTTATGTTCCGGTGAAGAGTTGTCAAAATGCATTTACTGGTTCTTGACACATGGCTTCCAGCGGACCAATCGCCGACGGACAGACCGACCAATATTTGCCTCGTTTTGATCTCCTACCCCCGCCCTCACCCTTCCTCACCCTACATCCCACGCTCACTCACCTCTCCACCCCCGTTTTTCATAGAACTGGAAATGCTAAAATCCTCTTCAGCAACACATGTAGTAAATTAAAACGGCGAACTCTATTATACAACGAGGATAGTAAACGAAATTAATTTTTTTTCTTACAATGCTCACAGGCAGCGAATGTCTCGTACAACCAAGATGGCAAGCCATTCCGATGTATTTCCGGACACTCGCACACATTAGCTGAAAATCAGCATTTTCTGAAAAAATGTTCATGTTGGTGAGTCAGTTCTGTTTAGCGAAACGAAATGACAACATGGAACCTTTGGACCCTCTCTGAACTATACTGCAATCTAAAATGTATTCCAATCTGTTTTGGGCAATTTTAGACCCCGAGCAATACGGGTTTAGAAAAGGATAACCTTCTGCGACCTTGACCTTTGTGAAAGTGCCAATATGAGGTGAAGGCCGAGTATTATTGTTAAAATATCTGAACACAAAAATAATCAAAATAGGTCAACTGATTTTGTAGATAATTCACAGAAATTGACCATAAACCTGACATTCTGACAGACTGAGCAACGGACTCACTGAATGATTGACCATGAGTTGAAGCACTTGTATGCCAAATTTATGAAAATTGGTTGCGCTGTATTTTTTTAAAATATAGAGCAAAACGTGCTAGGATCCCAGCGACCTTGACCTTTAAGGTAGAGTAATAATATTGACACGGAAAGTTGGATCCTAATTATGGCATTAGTCTTATGAAGTTTGAGCAAAATCCGTCCTGTAGGTCTTGAGATATGGCGTGCAACGGACTGGTCGACAGATTGACCGACGTTTGACTCGTTCTCATTTCGGACTACATGAATGTATTTTCAGATAAGTCTGGGAATATAAAACATAAAAACGAACTTCTTATAATACGTCGAACAATAGATGCCTCCGCGGTGCAGTTTTCTAAGAAACAAAGGGGACACTAGTCTACCCAAAATTTGAGGAGTCAACAGAAGGGTAGCCTCCATTTCCTTGAGGTAGACGTAATGAAAGAATGCGGCACAAGGATTAAAATGTTTTTTCGCATTTTTTTTTAATTGTCTAAAGTTGATATAGAGGTCAATCGTCTGCGTTCTTTTTTCTTTCTTTAAAAAACAAAACAAAACAAAACAAAAAAAACTGTTCCTCCTCTTTTCAACTTCTTACAAAACCAGTACCTGCGTACCGCAATCTTACGTGCAGTGGGTTTGAGGTACTACGACAGTCTCGGGTTTGATATCAGCAGTTAAGATTCCACCACTGTTATAGAGCACAAATATACTTGGATTCATGCAAACACAGTACTATTTACAAAAGAAAAAAACAATGTTCAATAGGGAGTTAATTTTCAACCATCCTGTATAGTCATCGCGAAATGTGTGTCATCTCATCACCATAACATCAACCACCTTGTATATTGATCGCGAAATGTGTAGTAGTAGTAGTAGTAGTAGTTCCTACACGCTTCAAGCGCTATAGTGACGGAAAAAGCGCAATTTCACTGTAAATACATACAGAATGTTGCGCTACAATATTCAGCCCTTTCCGTCTCAAAACCCCAATTGCCTTCTTGGATTCTTAAATTGCATGAAACCAAGTGAGGACACTATCCGGCGTCAACAAACGGTTCAAAGATATTCTCAAACGGTTCGTAAAAGACAGTTGACCTAGAAACTAATACAGTTTGACCTAATTCGTCCCCTAGAGGAGACGAAACTTGCATGTTTCTATTTTCATGAGTTCTCTGCAGTGAAATTGCGCTTTTCTCGTGACTATAGAGCTTCAAGCGTATACAAAGCAGTGCTCACTACTACTACTACTACTACTACTACTACTACTACTACTACTACTACTACTACTACTACTACTACTACTACTACTCCTTTAAGGTATCTAGCAGAGCATGCCAGTTGCTGCCATGACTGGTTAAACCTCTTCTGGCTTAAAGGAGTCTGAATAGATAAGCATCGGGTGCAGTAGTAGTAGTAGTAGTAGTAGTAGTAGTAGTAGTAGTAGTAGTAGTAGTAGTAGTAGTAATAGTAGTTATTTAAAAAATTTATATTTTTATAATTGTTGTTGTTGTTGTTGTTGTTGTTGTTGTTGTTGTTGTTGTTGTTGTTGTTCTTGTTCTTCTTCTTCGAACACGCGCCTAGCGTCCGGTAAAACTGCTGGTTTGAATCTCCGATGGTGACAGGGGATAGTTTTTTTTTCTCACAGGAGTAGAACTTTTCGGTAATGCCTCTTTATACAGTGGTTCATTTTCAGTCGTGTCGCCGCGCGCCGCTTCTACTTTCAGCACCCAATCTTTCCTTTAAAAAAAATAAAAATAAAGGTAGGTAAATATGCTCCAACAATCGCATAAGTCGTTCATGAGCGCTCAGTTGTTCTAGAAGCGTCTGACAGGTGTTCTTTAAGCTGTTAGTTGACGTCTTTAGGCGACTTCAGTTACATCCTGATTTTAAGCATTGCCTTGAGCCGCTCTTGCGCTGGAAAGTGCAAAGTATTGTTTCCCTTTGCTGTGATTGGATGTGCTGTTGTAATAACTTACATCGTTTAAATACTAGAGTATATATGTTCCCAAACTCTGGAGTGGTGATATTATAAAGTAGGAACTATCTTGACTCAGTTTCTATGATTTACTACCTTGGTATAGTTCGACAAGCATCACCCTACCTTCTTCACGTCCTTCTGGCGTAGCTCTGAGGTACAGCGTTCGCTTGCCACACCGATGAACCCAAGTTCGAGTCCCGTGGAGGGCAAGATAAAAAAAAAAGTGGCAAATTTTCACTGTCCATCTTAGCAGTGGGATTGCTCTGATGGTTCAGTGTTGATTTAGGTTCATTCCCCCATCTTTCTTTGAATGTTTATTCCCGTTTGCTATATCGCCAAAGATGGGTGAAGACTTTAAACTTCGATGTTCATTCATTCGCCTTTCCACAGTTGGGGTAGCGGGGTTTTCTGCATAAATAGTATCCCCACTTAGTGGAAATTTAGTGCTTTAAATTACCACTGTTTCTGTCATTCTCACTTATTCCTTCTCTTTCCTAATCCGTTTTATTGATCTGCAGTCGCCTACCATTTTCCTTGAAAAACTCTCCCAAAACTCCTCGTCTTGTATTAGGTCTATTGGGTCAGCTTGGGGATATTGGACGCTTTCTACAAAATGGTCACTAAGGCTTCCTATGATATTATTATTTAGCAATGTAGGCATTTAATATGCACGTGTTTTGTTAATATTGTATCATGATGTTTATATTCTATTTTGTTTTTGTAAACGGGGGGTTCGAAATATATATATACACACACACATGTAAATGTAAGTGTAAATGTCCGTTGTTAAGAATTGTGGTTTATTTTGCATGCTTTTATATATTCAAATGTGACACAAATGGCGGTACATAGGTCCTTTAATAGTTATACAGATTTGTTGAATTAAAGTGAAAGGAATATTAGAACACTTTATTTAATGTTTTCATTTCAAAAGCACAAAGTTTGATGAAATGGTTTTGTTTGTGAATGGCAAAACGTTTGACATAAGGGTACTCAATAACACATAATAGGTTAATCGTCTTATCGGGGAGGTGAGGTGAGGTTGGAAAATGGCACTGGGAGCTGGGAGGTGCTATACGAGACTGAATTATGGTATACTTCAGAAGCTTTGGGCTCGAAATGCAAATACAAAGTGTCAGATCTTCGCCGGGTCACGCCTAGAGGGCGCTCCTCTTGTCACCTTAACCCCAGTGCGCAGCCGCCGTGCCCTTTGACCTCCGCTCGTGCCGATGACGTCGGTGCTTGTTAGCGAATCATCTGTTAAACAGGCTTAAGTCGGAATTTTGCAGTTTTATTTCATCCGCACGTGTTTGTTCTGCTGTGTTGATTTAGGTGTGGTTGAGAGAGTCACCAGATGCCTGGCATGTAACTTTCAATGACTAAAGCGAGCTTGGCATAGCTGTGTCTAACCAGCACACAGTGACGCACCGACTCCCTCCTCACCACACACAAGCATAGGCCTATTATTATAGTACTAGAACATATAAGCTCCACTTCTGATGACCCCAGAGCTTCTCTTATCTTTCGGTAATTTCTGAGACAGAGGAGACGAATGAACTTACTAAAGACAAACATAAGCAGTAACACATATAGCGAGTCTGAGGCCAATTTGTCAAACTTTTACACTAGAGAGTTTGACATTAGAAGAGTTTATTTGTCCACATTTTTAAAAAAAAGAAACATCTATAAACGTATAAACAGCAAAAAATAGGCCGTGTTCGGAAAGAAACCACCAGTCAAAGCATTTCAAAAGGCAATGGCGGGGGGAGGTGGGGGGAGGGAGGGTGGGGAGGGGGGGGGGGGTGACCACACATAGCGTCGCACGGATGAACAGCCACGGAGTTATTTCTCTTACTTAGCCATCGTTACGCCTTGAAACTTTTGCTGTTAGTGTGTGTGCGTGAGCGCGCGTGTTTGTGTGCGCAGTCGTTTGGGTGTCAGACTATTCGCCCAAAGGTTGCAGTTGGGCGCTTCGTGCGGCTTGAGATCCTGTATCGACCAGCGCCTTGAGTCTATTATTAGATCAATTACATGTTTAATTGTGTGTGCCTGTATCAACGGAACTGATGTATTCATAGGGTCCTCGGTTCACGCAGTCTACCGCTTCTACCAGACGACGTTTAGAGTCTATTTTCGCCAGGATTACATTAAATTACATGATTATTGCTTTAGGTCCAGCGGACCCTTCCGAGCCAAATCAGGACCGGACAACCCCTGATCTATCTATCTATCTATCTATCTATCTATCTATCTATCTATCTATCTATCTATCTATCTATCTATCTATCTATCTATCTATCTATCTATCTATCTATCTATTCCTTGCTTAATCACTATGACGGGGAACGTTGCGGCCGTTATCAATCTGTGTACGTGGATCATCCTTCGCTGAGAGTATAAACCGAGGTCCAGTTTGTGAACGCACGCATTTCATCGCATGGACTTTAAAGATCCTGAGGCTCATGTCCTAGACGGGTGAGTGATGGCTACACAAATACACCCAGCACGCACTAGGTCCCTTCTCCCCATCCCCGGTCGCCCAGGATTGTGCTCAGTCGTCTGGACGTCAGACTATGCATCCAATGGTTGCAGTTGCGCGCCTCGGGCGGCTTGAGTTAGATCCTGTATAGACCAGCGCCTTTGCGCCTATTATTAAATCAATTACATGTTTGATGTTTGATCTGTTTGTTACTGCTTTATTGCTGTTTGTTGTTTTGCGTGTTGACAAAACAGAACAGATCCCAACACCAATGTATTTTAAACAAAAAATGGTTTGCAAATGTGTGCGTGCCTGAAAATACATTTGAATGCTTTCCATTTTGTTTGCTTTGCTGTGTGTGTTTTATTTTAATTAATTTTTTTTTCAAAGGATAAGATGTAGCTTGCAATTGAACCTGGTGACTAACCTGTACAGTAGCTATTAATATTACAATTAAACCTTATGAACAATTAAAAAGAAATAAACTTTGAATCATCAGTTTGTATGACAGTGTTGTGACGGCATTTCATGACTATGGCCCAGGGCAATCTGCGCAGTTGATGCAGGTGTGAAAATGTAATCAGTCAAAAGTTTAAACGTGGAGCCTCATCGTTGGTGGCGAAATAGTGCTTTGGTCTGGGCACAGGCTAGCAATGTTTCTTGTTAAGCAGCCTCGGGAAGTTTTAATACTTGGATGGGTGAACATGCTTGGAAAGCAAACACCACCGAGCGATCATAAAAAAAGGTAGAAGAAGAAGAAGATTGAAACGCTTTAAACAAGCGCACGACACATCGCAATCCACCCAGATGTGAATGGGTACCGGTTGTACCTGTTTAAGAATCAGGGAAGGTGAAATGTTGAGGCAGCAGTGCAATCGCTGAAGAAGGGGAAGTCAGCGGGAGTGGACAACATACCCGCGGAACTGCTTCAAGCAGGAGGAGAAGCGATGATCGACGCACTCACCATTACCTGTAACAAGATCTGGCAGAGTGGGTAGTGGCCTACACCATCGGCCCGGTCGCTTGTCATCACTCTTCCCAAAAAAGGTAACCTTCAGGAATGTGAAAATTACCGCACCATCAGCCTCATCAGCCATCCCAGCAAGGTCCTGCTGAAAATAGTACTCAACAGGTTGAAACCCCAAGCTGAACAAATCATAGCTGAAGAGCAAGCAGGATTCAGGGCGGGGCGAAGTACCACTGAACAGATTTTCAACCTCAGAATAATCTGCGAGAAATACCTACAGCACCAACAACATCTATATCCCTACGACCTCCGAGTTATGGGATAGGATAGGATAGGATAGGAAGGTAAAAAGCAGCCAGGGAGAGGCCTAGAGATAACGGAGATCCTAACACCTCCGTCCCCAAGGACCAAAAGGTTACGGTGATACATTTACCGTTACCATCTTTAACCTCAAGCTGGCCGAGCATTGATGACGTTGACAGGCCTAGTTTGTTGAACTGTCAGTGACCCAACAGCCGCGCAACCTGTTACACTTGCGTCACTGCCCCAACGATGACTCACAGGTAAGTGACTTGCACGTGGAACTGCACGAGGGAAATTAACGAAGTCCTTGTTACAGCGAGTCTCAGGCATTTTAAAAAGGAAATTTTATACTGGACGGTATTTGGTCCTAGAATAACGTATGAATCCACCTTATTGCTTGGGAAGCTACCAATAAACGTATAAACAAAAGTTTGCCGTCATTGAGCGTCTCTTCAGACTACAGGCTCATAATAATGTCCCCATGCTAATCCCCAAGCAAGGCATTGGGGTTTGTTGCTGTGCATGTATTCTATGAGAGATAAGCCACTTGCTCCTCCTGTCATCAGACTTTTTTGAATTTATAGTCACGACTTTTAGATTCAAATTTCGCGAATATCAGTTCCTTCCTCCCCTCCCCTCACCTCCCACCCCCCCAAAATTAATTAACTTAAAAATAAATAAAAGAAATAAAAGAAATTAATAAACAAATAAATGAAAATAAATAACTAATTAGGAATATGTAAATAAATTGGCAACTATAAGGTAAATTACAGTACGAATTGTTACACTAGACTCCCTTTAAATATTGTGTGAGATTTGGATTAAATTGTAATTTACATTTTCTTTATTTTTTGTCCCTAGCACGTTTTGGTTATATTGCTTTCTCACACATTCATGTTTACATAATACACCACATAAAAAAACAAGATAGAAAAAACGGCATATTAGTTTAGAAGTTAACTGAATTTCCTCCGTTTGGAGACAATCTACAAAAGACCTGCAATTATTTTTTATACTCAACCAATATATATTTTATACCACAGACACACACATACACGCGCGCGTAAACAAAATTACACACACGTACACACACACACACACACACACCCACACATACACACACATCAAAGGGGGGAGGAGACGTGGCAACTTTAACAGCTTACATAAAATAGTAGATTCTGTTGGTAATCATTCGGGTCGGCTCATGTCTCAGTCTGAGATACTTGACATCTGGTATCTACTCAACCTTTAGTGCCAAAATAAATAAATAAATAAATAAAAATAAATCATAATGAGAAAAACAGTCACCAAACCACGGTTGGATTAATCAGTCAGAGGTTTGTATGGAATCCACTTCAACTCAAAAGTTTCAGCCCTCATGAATGTACCAGCAACATATTTTTCCACCATATAGCATTTTCTTAACTAATTCTGAAAAGTCTGAAAAATGGGTACAGAATTATTCATTGTGCATCTGTACAAGAAAAATTTGGCATGCAGCACAATCCAGTAAAACGTGGAATCGGACGTGAAGTTAGCATCATAGTTAAATAGAATAGTGTTTTTGGAAAGAATTACGTTGTAAGAGTTCAGACATTTGTGATTTACAGCGTTCTGAAACTGCAGCCAAAAGCGTTGTGCACACTGACATTCCCAAAAGAAATGTTGGAAGCTCTCTCGCTCCGTTCCACAAAAGGAGCATGCTGTACATGCTGCCAAACCCATGCTTGACAGGACTACATTGGTTGCAATTATTCTATGCACTATCATAAGTTGGAACCATTGTAATTTTACATCACCGATGCATTTCATTTGTTTGAAAATGTTGTTCCAATTTAGTTGTACTTCTAATTTTTCATCCCATGTATTACAGCAATCTGGTCTAGTTTCAAACATCATAATACATGCGCGCTCCCCTCTGCACCGACACGAGAAGTTCCCAGGCGTTATTTATCACATAAAAGTTATTTGCAGTATAATTAAAGGCAAAGCTACGTTTATATTTTCTTGCAGCCTCTAGGACACCAAAATAAGTAACAAAATCAGTTATAACCCCATAGCATTGGAAACCACATTTTCGTCAACACTGACCTTGACCTGTGATCTTTAAAAAAAAAAACCTAATATTATTCAGTCTCAAAATGAGTAAGATATTTGTAATAGAAAAAAAGTATGAATTTTACTCTATAATCATACATACAGTCATCAATTATTTATTTATTTGGTTTCTCTTTCTCTTTTCTCCTTTGCTTTTTAATTCATTTAATTCTTGTTGCTTTTGTTCCCTTTATAGCGTTATTTTGATAATATATATATATATATATATTTTTTTAATGTATGTACTTAGAATGTTTTATTGAATGTTCTACAATGCTGACTCCTCGCTCCAATTTCTCTCTTAAAAATGTATGTACTTAAAATTTGTTATTGAATGTTCTACAATGCTGACCCCCTCGCTCCAATTTCTCTCTTAAACATGTATGTAGGCTTACTTAAAATTTGTTATTGAATGTTCTACAATGCTGACTCCCTCGCTCCAATTTCTCTCTTAAAAATGTGTGTACTTAAAATTTGTTATTGAATGCTTTAGAAGAAGAATGAAAAGAAGGAGGATGATGTGAAGAAAACGAAGAAGAAGAAGAAGGTGAAAAAGAGAAGAAGAAGAAGAAGAAGAAGAAGAAGAAGAAGAAGAAGAAGAAGAAGAAGAAGAAGAAGAAGAAGAAGAAGAAGAAGAAGAAGAAGAAGAAGAAGAAGAAGGAGGAGGAGGAGAAGAAGAAGAACAACAACAACAAGAAGAAGGAGAAGAAGAAGAAGAAGGACAAGGAGGAGAAGAAGAAGGAGAAGAAGAAGAAGAAGAAGAAAAACAAAGAAGAAGAAGGAGAAGGAGAAGAAGAAAAAGAGAAAAAGAAGAAGAAGAAGAAGAAGAAGAAGACGAAGAAGACGAAGAAGAAGAAGGAGGAGGAGAAGGAGGAGGAGGAGGAAAAGTAGACAAGGAAAGTCATTAACAACAAGCCCACCATCTTCACCACCACTGTCACCACCACCACCACAACAACAATAACAACCGCAACACTAATAATAGTATTGATTTTTATTTCATGACTGTTGGTCTTTTTGCGTCAGTGAATTGTTTGGGTTTTTTCCCGGTGACTGGTCTCAAAACCTCGAACTACGCGTTACAGACCGCGCTTAATCTTGTGTTGTATCGATGGACGTCTCCCTTTTGATAATGGTTTCCTCAGTCAGAGATCTTACGGCAGTTATCAGAGGCGTGTCCAGGAAATCACCAACAGCTCGTTTGTCGAGAGTAGGGTTTTTGCCCGTGACCGTTTCCATCGCTCTATACAGAGGAACGTCAAGGAAATCGTCAAGCTCACGTTTGCTAATACTACGCCCCGCCGCGTTCTCTATGAGGTTAGTGAGCGGAGCTTTCCAGGTGCTTTCTTCGTCTCGCTTGTTTCGCTCATTCCCGCTGATCGCGTTCAGCACCACGTGTAGAGGGGCGTCAATGAAATCGCGTCGGAAAAGGAAATTTTCTGCGTCTTCATGGGAAATGTCCTCTTCCAGATCGCGTTTGCTAGAGGATTTTTTCATCAATCTTGTGACGGCGGATCCAACAGACATTTCGACCAAGGATGAGCTGTCTGGGGACACATAACGATTCTCATGGCTCACTGCCCGGTCTGCGCACAGAACCACCAGGAACAGCACCTGCACAATACAATGAAAAACGATACAGTACAATACAATACAGTACAATACCATATCATAACATATTACACCATACAATGGTCTAGTGTATCTTAGGTGATTGGTATTGGAATACTGGGAAGCGGGTTTTTGCTGAGGCCTACTTTACATTACAGCTGTTCCTAACGGCGTTCATGACGACTGACTGTAAGAGAAACGTGTTTTGGTTTTTAGGTTAGTAACGCCGTGTTGTTGTTTCACTAGGAAGGATGGAATAATTATAGAGTTATGAATAGTTTAGTTTGGTCCACGGCCAGCTTTGTGATAACAGTGTCTATCTTTTCCCATGCTGCCTAACATTTCCGGTTCTATACAGAGCCAGGTACCCATTTGCAGCTGGTGGGCCTGGTGTGTGCTGTGCGCTGGTCTATTCCTTGTGTTCATGTGTTGCATCCAAGTACTAACTATTCCCATTCAATTTGTTAACCGAGCTTGAAGATGCTTAACCAAGCAATTGATGATGATGATGATGATGATGATGATGATGATGATGATGATGATGATGATGATGATGATGATGATGATGATGATGATGATGATGATGATGTAGACTTGTAGGGCGCCAAATTCCATGTCACAAAGTCATACTCAAAGCGCATATTTAGTAAGCCTAGCTGAAACAGATGAGTTTTCAGTCCCTTCCTAAAGCATTCTAAGGAGGAGCTCTGCTTCAGGTCCATGTGAAGGGAATTCCAGATGTGTGGGGCTGTACTTGTGAAAGAGCGCTCTCCTACAGTCTATTTTATAAATAAATGTGCGCTGCCAGTGCCGACAACGTGAATTTCACGCCGGCACTGTGTTCCATTAGAACTAAGCCTGCGTCAGAGCCGATGACAGGCCAACAGCTAAATGAGATAGATAGATAGATAGATAGATAGATAGATAGATAGATAGATAGATAGATAGATAGATAGATAGATAGATAGATAGATAGATAGATAGATAGATAGATAGATAGATAGATAGATAGATAGATAGATAGATAGATAGATAGATAGATAGATAGATAGATAGATAGATAGATAGATAGATAGATAGATAGATAGATAGATAGATAGATAGATAGATAGATAGATAGATAGATAGATAGATAGATAGATAGATAGATAGATAGATAGATAGATAGATAGATAGATAGATAGATAGATAGATAGATAGATAGATAGATAGATAGATAGATAGATAGATAGATAGATAGATAGATAGATAGATAGATAGATAGATAGATAGATAGATAGATAGATAGATAGATAGATAGATAGATAGATAGATAGATAGATAGATAGATAGATAGATAGATAGATAGATAGATAGATAGATAGATAGATAGATAGATAGATAGATAGATAGATAGATAGATAGATCAGGGGTTGTCCGGTCCTGAAATAAAGATTAAATAAACAAATCAATGCAAATAATACAATAAAATATTATGACCGGAAATAAAAAGGATGAAACTGGAAGAATTAAAAAACCAAACAAATGACTTACATTGTTTTAAAGAAAGCGATAAACAATGAAATAAACAGTGAGATTTAAAAGAAAACAGTTATAAAGCAAAAGTAACCACTAGGGAAAAATAAATAAATTTGATATAGATAAATAAATAGAATGATATACAGACAGAAAAAAACAGAAGAGAATAAACTGAAAAAAAATAAAGAGAAAAAAAGAAAAAAATGAAAGGAAGAAAGAAAGAAAGAAAGAAGTAAAAGAACAGAAATGAAAAGAAACAAAACCAGACAAGTCAAAACAAGAAAGAAACAAATAATAAATAGGAAAAATCAATAAAGGAAATTCAAAAAAAGAAGAAGAGAAAAAAGAAAGAGAGAAGTAAAAAAATGAAGAAAGAAAGAATGGTATTTGACTTGGAAAGGAAGAACCACAGAAAGAAAGAAAGAAAATACGAAAGAAAGAAGGAAAGTATGAAAGAAAGAAAAAAAGAAAGAAAGTAAGAAAAAAAGAAAAGGTATTGGACTGACCAGAAGTAACTTTGTCATGTTGTGTGAAGAAGCGTGGACGAACGTAGAGCAAAGATACAGTCGCAATGTGGTTCTAGCAGGAGGACAATATTTGGCTGTAAAGATCGCTTGTTGTTGTTCCAGAATACTTTGGCAATGGTCAGCAAGGATAGGGTTGGCTTTATAAAAGGAACAAGTGATGATGTGTCGTACACTGAAAGCTTCTGCGTAAGACGCATGCGCAGTGCCATCCGTTGGTGATGACGATTGGTGGCGGTGATGGTGATGGTACGACTACAGTTGACCGTGGACGTCATCTCATAACAAGCATGCGCAGTGGGAAACAACGATGCTGGGTTGTGGTAAGGATGGAGGCGGTGGTGATGGCGATAGCGACGGTGGTGGCGCTGGTGGGAGTTTTGTCTTGTCATTTCACAAACACTGTCTGAATTTGACTCTATAATACATACAGTCATCAAATTATTTATTTATTTGGTTTCTCTTTCTCTTTTCTCCTTTGTGTTTTAATTCATTTAATTCTTGTAGCTTTTGTTCCCTTTATAGCGTTATTTTTGATAATATATATTTTTTAAGATGTTTGTACTTAGAATGTTTTGTTGAATATTCTACAATGCTGACCCCCTCGCTTTAATTTCTCTCTGAAAAATGTATGCAGTTTAAATGTGTTATTGAATGTTCTACAATGCTGACGCCCTCGCTCCATTTTCTCTCATAAAAATGTATGTACTTAAAATGTGTTATTGAATGTTCTACAATGCTGACCCCCTCGCTCCAATTTCTGTCTTAAAAATGTATGTACTTAAAATGTGTTATTGAATGTTCTACAATGCTGACCCCCTCGCTCCAATTTCTCTCTTAAAAATGTATGTACTTAAAATGTGTTATTGAATGTTCTACAATGCTGACTCCTCTCACTCTCTTTACTCTCCCCTACTCTCCTCAACTGTGTTTGATAATAGACAACACTGACAGCGCTTTCTTTGAAATAGGGGGAACCAGAACGATCCAAATGTCGGTCTGTCGGTAAGTCCGTTGGAAGCCATATATCGAAGAACCACTGAACGAATTGTGACCGAACTTCATGGCAACATTACGTAGGTTAGTGACCTACCTAGAAAGCCATCATATTTGCTCTACGCAAAGGTCAAGGTCTTTGAATCCTTTTTTTTGCTAAACACGTTTTACTCAATATCTCCAAACAGCTAATGCGATTTTTTCCCTCAAGTTTTAGTGTAAGGGTTTTTCAAATCATGGGTCATCCTTCAGTAGCAATGCCGGATGTCTGTCCCTCTTGCTCCGAAGTTGACTTGTTGGGCGTTTTTTCCAAAACACATTTTTTGCCTTATCTTAAGAATAAAATGAAATCTATCATTTGTACTTTGTGGTTAGGCTTACTTTAACTACTGCTAAGCATGTTGGATCATTCACATTTGTACTTTCTTAAAGGTCAAAGTCATTCTGCTTCCCCATTTTCGGAACACGTTTTGCAAAGAATCTCGAAAGAAAATTGGCTTATCGGATTTTGATCATTTTTGGCTTGCAAATACTTCAGACCATGGCCCATCATTCTGTGTTTTTCTGTTGCTTCTTTAAGGGAAAGCCCAGTGAAAACACCAGCAAGAATATCAACACGTTTTGAAAATGCTTTATTTTATCGGCTTTGTATGTGAGTGTCTGGAAATACGTTCGAATGGCTTGCCGTCTTGTTTTTTTGTTTTGAAATTTGAAATATCCATGGACTGGCTCCAATACTATATTACTGAATGGTGGCAGGACATTGAACCCGCGACCTTTGATATAGGAAACCGGTGACCTATCCACTACACCACTAAATAAGACAAAATGCTTTAGACGAAGAAGAAAAAGGAGGATGAGGTGAAGAAGAAGAAGAAGAAGAAGAAGAAGAAGAAGAAGAAGAAGAAGAAGAAGAAGAAGAAGAAGAAGAAGAAGAAGAAAAAGAAGAAAAAGAAGAAGAAGAAGAAGAAGAAGAAGAAGAAGAAGAAGAAGAAGAAGAAGAAGAAGAGGAAGGAGAAGAAGAAGAAAAAGAAGAAGAAGGACAAGGAAGAGGAGAAGAAGAAGAAGAAGAAGAAGAAGAAGAAGAAGAAGAAGAAGAAGAAGAAGAAGAAGAAGAAGAAGGAAAACATAGAAGAAGAAGGAGAAGAAGAAGAAGAGAAATAGAAGAAGAAGAAGAGAAATAGAAGAAGAAGAAGAAGAAGAAGAAGAAGAAGAAGTAGAAGAAGGAAAAGAAGGAGAAGAAGAAGAAGAGCGTTGTCGCCAAGTGGGCTAAGGCGGGACTAACTTCCCTTGCCCACAAGCCAGGAACCAATGGCGCCTGACAGGTGTGGGTTCGATCCAGCATATAGGTGTTATGATTCTCTGAATAGTATTTACTTTCGACTCGGGCAACGTCTCGGGGGTTTACTTCGGGTACTGCAGTTTGCTCCCTCAGCAAATTTTCAAAAGCACAACTAATGTTAGGTAGGTTGGGTTTGGGCGCGCCAAAGGCTGTCTTTGACTTTGCCTTCCCCAGGGAAGGCGGCCTCAGGAATTTCCCCATGAAAAATTTAAGAATCTAACAAAGCAAGATGGAAGTAGAGACGGAAAAGGAGGAGGAGAAGGAGAGCAACATAGAATATTTACAAACGAACGAACATTGAGGTTTACCGTCACTATAACGCTTGAAGCGTATAGGAAGCATGCTCCGAAGCATAAGAGCATGCTTTACGGCCTGTTGAGGCGACTAGAAAAGCATGCTTCTGGAGCGTTCGGACCGATGTGTATCGGGTGGAGGAGGAGGAGAAGAAGAAGAAGAAGAAGAAGAAGAAGAGCGTTGTCGCAGGAGTGGGAAGAAGGGGAGAGAAGCCAGAAACCAATGGCGCTGACAGAAGATTCGAAGCATATAGGTGTTATGATTCTCTGAAGAAGAAGACTCGGGCAAGAAGAAGAGAAGGGTACTGCAGGAGCAAATTTTCAAAAGAAGAAGGAGAATGTTAGGTAGAAGTTGGGTTTGGGCGCGCCAAAGGCTGCGACTACGCCTTCCCCAGAAGGCGGCCAAGAATTTCCCCATGAAAAATGAAATAAAGGAGGAGAAAAGAAGAAGTAGAAGAAGAAGAATGAAGGAGGAAGAAGAAGAAAGGAGGAGAAGAAGAAGAAGAACAAAACGAACGAACATTGAGGTTTAACGTCTGCACCCACCATTGGCGATATGGCAGACGGGGATAACCATCCCAAGGATAGAGGGGTAGGGACCTGAATCAAGAAGAAGAAGAAGGAGAAGGTGAAGGAGGAGGAGAAGACGAAGAAGAAGACGAAAAAGGAGGAGGAGGAGGAGGAGGAGAAGAAGAAGAAGAGAAGAAGAAAGAAGAAGGAAGGAGGAGGAGGAGAAGAAGAAGAAGAAGAAGAAGAGAAGAAGAAGGAGGAGAAGAAGGAGAAGAAGAAGGAGGAGGAGAAGGAGAAGAAGAAGAAGGAGGAGAAGAAGAAGGAGGAGGAAAAGGAGACAAGGAAAGTCATTAACAACAAGCCCACCATCTTCACCACCACTGTCACCACCACCACCACAACAACAATAACAACCGCAACACTAATAATAGTATTGATTTTTTTTTCAAGACTGTTGGTCTTTTTGCGTCAGTGAATTGTTTGGGCTTTTTCCCGGTGACTGGTCTCAAAACCTCGAACTACGCGTTACAGACCGCGCTTAGCGCTGGACGTCTTTCTAATGGCTTCGTCAGTCAGAGATCTTCCGGCAGGTATCAGACGCGTGTCCAGGAGTTCACCAACAGCTCGTTTGTGGAGAGTAGGGTTTTTGCCCTTGACCGTTTCCACCGCTCTATCCAGAGGAACGTTAAGGACATCGTCTAGCTGACGTTCGCTAATACTACGCCCCGCCGCGTTCTTAATGGGTTTAATGAGCGGAGCTTTCCAGGTGCTTCCTTCGTCTCGCTTGTTTCGCTCATTCCCGCTGATCGCGTTCAGAGAGCCGTGTAGAGGTGCGTCAATGAAATTCCGTCGAGAAATGTCTGCGTCATCTTGGGGAATCAGATCGCGTTTGTTAGAGAATTGTTTCATCACTTGTTCGACGGCGGTTTCAATAGTCATTTTGATCAAGGATGATATGTCTGGGGACAAAAAACGATTCTCTTGGCTCACTGCCCGGTCTGCGCACAGAACCACCAGGAACAGCACCTGCACAATACAATGAAAAACGATACAGTACAATACAATACAGTACAATACCATATCATAACATATTACACCATACAATGGTCTAGTGTATCTTAGGTGATTGGTATTGGAATACTGGGAAGCGGGTTTTTGCTGAGGCC
Source organism: Oncomelania hupensis (assembly GCA_036898135.1). Lineage (NCBI taxonomy): Eukaryota > Metazoa > Mollusca > Gastropoda > Littorinimorpha > Pomatiopsidae > Oncomelania > Oncomelania hupensis. The sequence continues at coordinate 73,495,418 of CM072516.1, forward strand.
TACTTTACATTACAGCTGTTCCTAACGGCGTTCATGACGACTGACTGTAAGAGAAACGTGTTTTGGTTTTTAGGTTAGTAACGCCGTGTTGTTGTTTCACTAGGAAGGATGGAATAATTATAGAGTTATGAATAGTTTAGTTTGGTCCACGGCCAGCTTTGTGAGAACAGAGTCTATCTTTTCCCATGCTGCCTAACATTTCCGGTTCTATACAGAGCCAGGTACCCATTTGCAGCTGGTGGGCCTGGTGTGTGCTGTGCGCTGGTCTATTCCTTGTGTTCATGTGTTGCATCCAAGTACTAACTATTCCCATTCAATTTGTTAACCGAGCTTGAAGATGCTTAACCAAGCAATTGATGATGAAGATGATGATGATGATGATGATGATGATGATGATGATGATGATGATGATGATGATGATGATGATGATGTAGACTTGTAGGGCGCCAAATTCCATGTCACAAAGTCATACTCAAAGCGCATATTTAGTAAGCCTAGCTGAAACAGATGAGTTTTCAGTCCCTTCCTAAAGCATTCTAAGGAGGAGCTCTGCTTCAGGTCCATGGGAAGGGAATTCCAGATGTGTGGGGCTGTACTTGTGAAAGAGCGCTCTCCTACAGTCTATTTTATAAATAAATGTGCGCTGCCAGTGCCGACAACGTGAATTTCACGCCGGCACTGTGTTTCATTAGAACTAAGCCTGCGTCAGAGCCGATGACAGGCCAACAGCTAAATGAGATAGATAGATAGATAGATAGATAGATAGATAGATAGATAGATAGATAGATAGATAGATAGATAGATAGATAGATAGATAGATAGATAGATAGATAGATAGATAGATAGATAGATAGATAGATAGATAGATAGATAGATAGATAGATAGATAGATAGATAGATAGATAGATAGATAGATAGATAGATAGATAGATAGATAGATAGATAGATAGATAGATAGATAGATAGATAGATAGATAGATAGATAGATAGATAGATAGATAGATAGATAGATAGATAGATAGATAGATAGATAGATAGATAGATAGATAGATAGATAGATAGATAGATAGATAGATAGATAGATAGATAGATAGATAGATAGATAGATAGATAGATAGATAGATAGATAGATAGATAGATAGATAGATAGATAGATAGATAGATAGATAGATAGATAGATAGATAGATAGATAGATAGATAGATAGATAGATAGATAGATAGATAGATAGATAGATAGATAGATAGATAGATAGATAGATAGATAGATAGATAGATAGATAGATAGATAGATAGATAGATAGATAGATAGATAGATAGATAGACACATAATCAGTGTTTATAGGGTCCAGCAAAGATCATTAAGATAAACATTGTAGAACATTCAATAACACATTTTAAGTACATACATTTTTAAGAGAGAAATTGGAGCGAGGGGGTCAGCATTGTAGAACATTCAATAAAACATTCTAAGTACATACATTAAAAAAATATATATTATCAAAATAACGCTATAAAGGGAACAAAAGCTACAAGAATTAAATGAATTAACAAACAAAGGAGAAAAGAGAAAGAGAATCCAAATAAATAAATAATTTGATGACTGTATGTATGATTATAGAGTAAAATTCAGACAGTGAGCGTGTTTGTGAAATGACAAGACAAAACTGCCACCAGCGCCACCACCGTCGCTATCGCCATCACCACCGCCTCCATCCTTACCACCCTCAGCATCGTTGTTTCCCACTACGCATACTTTAGGTCCAGCGGACTCTTGTGAGTCCAATAAGGACCATTTTATTTTATTTGACTTTATTTTACTTCATTGTTTAAGACTAAGTACATAATAAGGAATAACTAACAAGTCAATGTATTGAAGTTAATGAATAAAATAAATATAAATATATTAAATAAATACATTCAATCCTTAATTTAAAAGAATAAATGTATATAAAATAATAAATAAATAAATAAATAAATAAAGAAATAAATAATGAGGAAACTGAAATAAAGATTAAATAAACAAATCAATGCAAATAATACAATAAAATATTATGACCGGAAATAAAAAGGATGAAACTGGAAGAATTAAAAAACCAAACAAATGACTTACATTGTTTTAAAGAAAGCCATAAACAATGAAATAAACAGTGAGATTTAAAAAAAACAGTTATAAAGCAAAAGTAACCACTAGGGAAAAATAAATAAATTTGATATAAATAAATAAATATAATGATATACAGACAGAAAAAAACAGAAGAGAATAAACTGAAAAAAAATAAAGAGAAAGAAAGAAAAAAATGAAAGAAAGGAAGAAAGAACAAAAGAAAGAAAGAAGTAAAAGAACAGAAATGAAAAGAAACAAAACCAGACAAGTCAAAACAAGAAAGAAACAAATAATAAATAGGAAAAATCAATAAAGGAAAGTCCAAAAAAGAAGAAGATAAAAAAGAAAGATAGAAGTAAAAAAATGAAGAAAGAAAGAAAGGGTATTTGACTTGGAAAGGAAGAACCACAGAAAGAAAGAAAGACAATAAGAAAGAAAGAAGGAAAGAAAGAAAGAAAGAAAGAAAGAAAGAAAGAAAGAAAGAAAGAAAGAAAGAAAGAAAGAAAGAAAGAAAGAAAGAAAGAAATAAAAGGTATTCGACTGACCAGAAGTAACTTTGTCATGTTGTGTGAAGAAGCGTGGAGGAACGTAGAGCAAAGATACAGTCGCAATGTGGTTCTAGCAGGAGGACAATATTTGGCTGTAAAGATCGCTTGTTGTTGTTCCAGAATACTTTGGCAATGGTTAGCAAGGATAGGATTGGCTTTATAAAAGGAACAAGTGATGAGGTGTCGTACACTGAAGGCTTCTGGGTAAGACGCATGCGCAGTGCCATCCGTTGGTGATGACGATTGGTGGCGGTGATGGTGATGGTACGACTACCGTTGACCGTGGACGTCATCTCATAAGAGGCATGCGCAGTGGGAAACTACGATGCTGGGGGTGGTGAGGATGGAGGCGGTGGTGATGGCGATAGCGACGGTGGTGGCGCTGGTGGCAGTTTTGTCTTGTCATTTCACAAACACGCTCACTGTCTGAATTTGATTTTATAATCATACATACAGTCATCAAATTATTTATTTATTTGGTTTCTCTTTCTCTTTTCTACTTTGTGTTTTAATTCTTTAATTCTTGTAGCTTTTGTTTTCCTTTATAGCGGTATTTTTGATAATATATATATTTTTAATGTATGTACTTAGAATGTTTTATTGAATGTTCTACAATGCTGACCCTCTCGCTCCGATTTCTCTCTTAAAAATGGATGTACTTAAAATTTGTTATTGAATGTTCTACAATGCTGACCCCCTCGCTCCAATTTCTCAAAAAAAAGTATGTACTTAAAATGTGTTATTGAATGTTCTACAATGCTGACCCCCGTCGCTTCGATTTCTCTCTTAAAAATGAATGTACTTAAAATGTGTTATTGAATGTTCTACAATGACGACCCCCTTGCTTTAATTTCTCTCTTAAAAACGTATGTACTTAAAATGTGTTATTGAATGTTCTACAATGCTGACCCCCTCGCCCTAATATCTCTCTTAAAAATGTATGTACTTAAAATGTGTTATTGAATGTTCTACAATGCTGACCCCCTCGCTCCAATTTCTCTCTTAAAAATGTATGTACCTAAAATGTGTTATTGAATTTTCTATAATGCTGACCCCCTCGCTCCAATTTCTCAAAAAAAAGTATGTACTTAAAATGTGTTATTGAATGTTCTACAATGCTGACCCCCTCGCTCCAATTTCTCTCTTAAAAATGTATGTACTTAAAATGTGTTATTGAATGTTCTACAATGCTGACCCCCTCGCTTTAATTTCTCTCTTAAAAATGTATGTTCTTAAAATGTGTTATTGAATGTTCTACAATGATGACCCCTTCGCTCCAATGTCTTTCTTAAAAATGTATGTACTTAAAATGTTTTATTGAATGTTCTACAATGCTGACCCCCCTCGCTCCGATTTCGCTCTTAAAAATGTATGTACTTAAAATGTGTTATTGAATGTTCTACAATGCTGACCCCCTCACTCCAATTTCTCTCTTAAAAATGTATGTACTTAAAATGTGTTATTGAATGTTCTACAATGCTGACCCCCTCACTCCAATTTCTCTCATTAAAATGTATGTACTTAAAATGTGTTATTGAATGTTCTACAATGCTGACCCCCTCGCTCTAATTTCTCTCTTAAAAATATATGTACAGAAAATGTGTTATTGAATGTTCTACAATGCTGACTCCTCTCACTATCTTTACTCTCCCCTACTCTCCTCAACTGTGTTTGATAATAGACAACACTGACAGCGCTTTCTTTGAAATAGGGGGAACCAGAACGATCCAAATGTCGGTCTGTCGGTAAGTCCGTTGGAAGCCATATATCGAAGAACCACTGAACGAATTGTGACCGAACTTCATGGCAACATTACGTAGGTTAGTGACCTACCTAGAAAGCCATCATATTTGCTCTACGCAAAGGTCAAGGTCACTGAATCCATTTTTTTTGCTAAACACGTTTTACTCAATATCTCCAAAAATGCTAATGCGATTTTGTTTTTCATATTTAGTTTACGGGCAAAGACCCTAACCTCAACAAAGGAGCTGTTGGTTAACCATGGACCATCCTTCAGTAGCAGTGCCAGATGTCGGTCAGTCACTTCCAATTTCACTTGTTTTTCAAAACTCATTTTTTGCCTTAGCTTAAGAATAAAATGAAATCCATTTGTACTTTGTGGTTTGGCTTACTTGAGCTACTGCTAAGCATGTTGGATCATTCACATTTGGTAAAGGTAAAGGTAAAGGTAGTCCCATAGCCTTGTGGCCGTAGAGGAGTGTGATGTTGGAGATCACACTTATCTTGGGCCAGCTTAATGAGGATGATGCCCATCTCTCTCCCTCGCTGCTTTACCTTCCCCACCCTTAAGAGAGTAGGTACTCAGTCACAGTTGAGTCAACTGAGGGCGTTGTTATTTGTCTTTTCACGTTTTGCAGTCACCCATCCAAGTGCTTACCGCACTGGACGAAGTTTTAATCTATAAAACTAAACTAAACGAAGCTTAACTTGCGACACAGTAGCAAGTGCTCTAACCACTGTGCTATTCACATTTATACTTTCTCAAAGGTCAAGGTC
>CM072516.1:73503087-73598087 GCA_036898135.1 Oncomelania hupensis
AGGAGGAGGAGGGGAGGAGGAGGAGGAGACACCCGGTACACATGGGTCGAACGCTACCAGAAGCATGCTGTAGTAGTCGCCTCAACAGGCCGTAAAGCATGCTCTTATGCTTCGGAGCATGCTTCCTATACGCTTCAAGCCCTAGGAGCATTGGCCAATGAACTCATGAAAATAGAAAATGTCAGTTTCGTCTCCTCTAGGGGACGAATTAGGTCAAACTGTACTTGTTTCTAGGTAGGTCAACAGTTTGAGAATGTCTTTGAACCGTTTGTTGACGCCGGATAGTGTCCTCACTTGGTTTCATATAATTTAGGAATCCAACAAAGCAAATGGGTTTTAGAGACGGAAAAAGCGGAATGTTGTAGAGCAACATATTGTATATATTTACAGTGAAATTGCGCTTTTTCCGTCACTATAACGCTTGAAGCGTATAGGAAGCATGCTCCGAAGCATAAGAGCATGCTTTACGGCCTGTTGAGGCGACTAGAAAAGCATGCTTCTGGTAGCGTTCGACCGATGTGTATCGGGTGGAGGAGAAGAAGAAGAAGAAGAAGAAGAAGAGCGTTGTCGCCAAGTGGGCTAAGGCGGGACTAACTTCCCTTGCCCACAAGCCAGGAACCAATGGCGCTTTACAGGTGTGGGTTCGATCCAGCATATAGGTGTTATGATTCTCTGAATAGTATTTACTTTCGACTCAGGCAACGTCTCCGGGGTTTTATTCGGGTACTACGGTTTGCTCCCTCAACAAATTTTCAAAAGCACAACTAATGTTAGGTAGGTTGGGTTTGGGCGCGCCAAAGGCTGCGACTACGCCTTCCCCAGGGAAGGCGGCCCAGAATTTCCCCATGAAAAATGACAATAAAGCGTTACCATAAAAAAAGAAGAAGTAAAAAAAGAATGAGGAGAAGGAGGTGGAGAAGAAGAAGAAGAAGAAGGAACGAACTGACATTGAGGTTTAACGTCTACACCCACCATTGGCGATATGGCAGACGGGGATAACCATCCCAAGGATAGAGGGGTAGGGACCTGAATCAAGAAGAAGAAGAAGAAGAAGATGAAGGAGGAGGAGGAGGAGGAGAAGACGAAGAAGAAGAAGAAGGAGGAGGAGGAGAAGAAGTAGAAGATGGAGGAGGAGGAGGAGGAGGAGGAGAAGAAGAAGAAGAAGAAGAAGAAGAAGAAGAAGAAGAAGAAGAAGAAGAAGGAGGAGGAGGAGGAGGAGGAGGAGGAGAAGAAGAAGAAGAAGGAGAAGAAGAAGAAGATGGAGGAGGAGGAGGAGAAGACGAAGAAGGAGGAGGAGGAGAAGACGAAGAAGAAGAAGGAGGAGGAGAAGGAGGAGGAGGAGGAAAAGTAGACAAGGAAAGTCATTAACAACAAGCCCACCATCTTCACCACCACTGTCACCACCACCACCACAACAACAATAACAACCGCAACACTAATAATAGTATTGATTTTTATTTCAAGACTGTTGGTCTTTTTGCGTCAGTGAATTGTTTGGTTTTTTTTTTCCCGGTGACTGGTCTCAAAACCTCGAACTACGCGTTACAGACCGCGCTTAATCTTGTGTTGTATCGATGGACGTCTCCCTTTTGATAATGGTTTCCTCAGTCAGAGATCTTACGGCAGTTATCAGAGGCGTGTCCAGGAAATCACCAACAGCTCGTTTGTCGAGAGTAGGGTTTTTGCCCGTGACCGTTTCCATCGCTCTATACAGAGGAACGTCAAGGAAATCGTCAAGCTCACGTTTGCTAATACTACGCCCCGCCGCGTTCTCTATGAGGTTAGTGAGCGGAACTTTCCAGGTGCTTTCTTCGTCTCGCTTGTTTCGCTCATTCCCGCTGATCGCGTTCAGCACCACGTGTAGAGGGGCGTCAATGAAATCGCGTCGGAAAAGGAAATTTTCTGCGTCTTTTTCTGGGGAAATGTCCTCTTCCAGATCGCGCTTGCTAGAGGATTTTCTCATCAATTCTGTGAGGACGGTTCCAACAGACATTTCGACCAAGGATGATTTGGCTGGGGACAAATAACGATTCTCATGGCTCACTGCCCGGTCTGCGCACAGAACCACCAGGAACAGCACCTGCACAATACAATGAAAAACGATACAGTACAATACAATACAGTACAATACCATATCATAACATATTACACCATACAATGGTCTAGTGTATCTTAGGTGATTGGTATTGGAATACTGGGAAGCGGGTTTTTGCTGAGGCCTACTTTACATTACAGCTGTTCCTAACGGCGTTCATGACGACTGACTGTAACCGAGCTTGAAGATGCTTAACCAAACAATTGATGATGATGATGATGATGATGATGATGATGATGATGATGATGATGATGATGATGATGATGATGATGATGATGATGATGATGTAGACTTGTAGGGCGCCAAATTCCATGTCACAAAGTCATACTCAAAGCGCATATTTAGTAAGCCTAGCTGAAACAGATGAGTTTTCAGTCCCTTCCTAAAGCATTCTAAGGAGGAGCTCTGCTTCAGGTCCATGGGAAGGGAATTCCAGATGTGTGGGGCTGTACTTGTGAAAGAGCGCTCTCCTACAGTCTATTTTATAAATAAATGTGCGCTGCCAGTGCCGACAACGTAAATTTCACGCCGGCACTGTATTTCTGAACTAAGCCTGCGTCAGAGCCGATGACAGGCCAACAGCTCAATGAGATAGGTAGGTAGATAGATAGATAGATAGATAGATAGATAGATAGATAGATAGATAGATAGATAGATAGATAGATAGATAGATAGATAGATAGATAGATAGATAGATAGATAGATAGATAGATAGATAGATAGATAGATAGATAGATAGATAGATAGATAGATAGATAGATAGATAGATAGATAGATAGATAGATAGATAGATAGATAGATAGATAGATAGATAGATAGATAGATAGATAGATAGATAGATAGATAGATAGATAGATAGATAGATAGATAGATAGATAGATAGATAGATAGATAGATAGATAGATAGATAGATAGATAGATAGATAGATAGATAGATAGATAGATAGATAGATAGATAGATAGATAGATAGATAGATAGATAGATAGATAGATAGATAGATAGATAGATAGATAGATAGATAGATAGATAGATAGATAGATAGATAGATAGATAGATAGATAGATAGATAGATAGATAGATAGATAGATAGATAGATAGATAGATAGATAGATAGATAGATAGATAGATAGATAGATAGATAGATAGATAGATAGATAGATAGATAGATAGATAGATAGATAGATAGATAGATAGATAGATAGATAGATAGATAGATAGATATTCAGTGTTTATACGGTCCAGCGAAGATCATTAAGATAAACAAAAAGACAGTTGTTGATACACTGATAGATCAAAGTCAAGATTGTGTAGTTCACCCTTTTTTCGACTGGCACCCAATAGAGGGAACTCGGTTCAGGAGTAATGAGTTCACCTTTTTTCGGCAGCACAATTCTACCAACTATATTCTGAACACACTGAAGACTCTAAATTTTTTCTCTCGGTATCCTCCAGAGGCAGCCTTTGGAATAATCTAGTTTGGAGGTGATCAGGGCGACCGCTACGGCATTTGCTGTCTTCTGGTTAATCATGGGACGCAGTCTACCAAGCTCCGAGCTGGATATGTATCAGGTTTAATGGACTTATACAGTTCTGTATCATCAGCAAAGATTTTTCTGTTGAGACTATGTCTTTCAATCACTGTGCCAATGTGGCAGGTGTGGCCTAAAACAGATCCTTGAGATACCCCACCTTGTAAATACATCTCGGAAGAAGAGGCCTGGCTGACTAAGACCTATTGTATCATGTCGCTCAGATGTGAAACAATCCATTCAAGAGCTGGGCCAATAATGCCCACTTCATTGAAGAGAGGCAATCAAGCAACACTTTATGGTCGAGAATGTCAAAGGCTGCGCTCAAATCAAGAAGAACACAGAGGGTCAGATCACCAGATGGTTGACCAGACGCGCAACAACGTTTCATTGCTGTGATTGGCCCTATATGCAGAACGAAATTTGTAAGTTCATGAGCCGATTTTCAGTCAATTGTCTGACAAGCTGCTACGCACCAACACGATGTAACAACTTAAATACAAACGGCAATTGGAAACTGGTCCATAGTTTGTACAGTCTCTAGTTGATAACAGCTATCTTGAAAGGCAGAGGCGCTACAGACTGACTGTTGCTACAGCTGATAACCGTTAATAGAAAAGGGAAAAGAATGTCAAACATATATTCCAGCACTACTTTAGTTAGAACGGGATCTACCGGGAACGAGGCAGAAGGCGTAACGCCGACCAATAATGTATTCATTCAGTTCTTCTGAATGGTACGTTGTGCGCTCACCGTTATGTTATAGTGTCATGTTTCACCGCCGTAGACTTTATTGGATTTTTCATGCTATTTTATTTACATTACATTACAGTACATGATTATTGCTTTAGGTCCAGCGGACTCTTCCGAGTCAAATCAGGACCATTTTATTTTATTTGACTGTATTTTACTTCATTGTTTAAAAATAAGTACATAATAAGGAATAACTAACAGGTCAATGTATTGAAGTTAATAAATAAAATAAATATGAATATATTAAATAAATACATTCAATCCTTAATTTAAAAGAATAAATGTATATAAAATAATAAATAAATAAATAAATAATGAGGTAACTGAAATAAAGATTAAATAAACAAATCAATGCAAATAATACAATAAAATATTATGACCGGAAATAAAAAGGATGAAACTGGATGAATTAAAAAACCAAACAACGACTTACATTGTTTTAAAGGAACCACTAGGGAAAAATAAATAAATTTGATATAAATAAATAAATAAATATAATGATATAAAGACAGAAAAAAACAGAAGAAAATATAAAAAATAAAAAAATAAAAACTGAAAAAAAAATAAAAAGAAAGAAGAAAAAAAAAGAAAGAAAGAAAGAAGGAAAAGAACATAAATGAAAAGAAACAAAACCAGACAAGGCAAAACAAGAAAAAAAAACAAATAATAAATAGGAAACAATCAATAAAGGAAATTTTAAAAAAAAAAGAGAAAAAAAGGAGAGAAGTAAACAAATGAAGAAAGAAAGAAAGGGTATTTGACTTGGAAAGAAAGAACCACAGAAAGAAAGACAATAAGAAAGAAAGAAGGAAAGTATGAAAGAAAGAAAGAAAAAAAAAGAAAGGAAGAAAAGGTATTGGACTGACCAGAAGTAACTTTGTCATGTTGTGTGAAGAAGCGTGGACGAACGTAGAGCAAAGATACAGTCGCAATGTGGTTCTAGCAGGAGGACAATATTTGGCTGTAAAGATCGCTTGTTGTTGTTCCAGAATACTTTGGCAATGGTCAGCAAGGATAGGATTGGCTTTATAAAAGGAACAAGTGATGATGTGTCGTACACTGAAGGCTTCTGCGTAAGACGCATGCGCAGTGCCATCCGTTGGTGATGACGATTGGTGGCGGTGATGGTGATGGTAGGACTACCGTTGACCGTGGACGTCATCTCATAAGAAGCATGCGCAGTGGGAAACTACGATGCTGGGGGTGGTGAGGATGGAGGCGGTGGTGATGGCGATAGCGACGGTGGTGGCGCTGGTGGCAGTTTTGTCTTGTCATTTCACAAACATGCTCACATCACAAGGACATGACACTAGGGAATCTTCGATCGCGCGGTAGCAACCCTATGTAACGTAATATACTACTTAAAATAATTGAGGGGCCACTCTCATATTTCATTTAGTTTAATTACTTTTTGCTGCTATCAATAATATCGCTTATATTGCTTATTTCAAAACTTATCCTGTACAGTAACATTCAAGACAATCTTATTCTGACAAGTAATCACATGTGTGAGTTTTGAACTTTCTGCACTGAGTTGAAAAACAAACCCAATAATTTTACAAAAAAAATGACTCTAATTTACTAATTGTCTGAGTTCAGTTCAACAATCGGCGCTTTTTTCTGGGTATAAATGGCAGCGCTTTTGCTGCTTTTCTAACCATGCCCCCAAGGCGACGATTGACTGATGCGGATAGAGGCAGAGCTATTGCATGGCTTCAGGAAGGGGTGGGGGTGAGAGAAGTTGGCAGGCGGCTGGGAGTGTCCCACTCCGTTGTCCAAAGGATGCAGGAGCGCTTTAACAACACTGGAAGCGTCCAAGAACCAAGAATGTCCGGACGCCCCCGCGTTACCACTGCAAGACAAGACCATTTCATCGCCCTGTCAGCTCTGAGGATGAGGTCCGCTACAGCAAACACCATCAGAAGACAGCTTCACGCAGCCATCAATGTTAACCTCAGCGACCAGACAATTCGCAACCGTCTACACGAGGCAAACCTGCGGTCAAGACGACCAGCAGTACGGCCTTTGCTCACCCCAGCTCACCCCAGCTCACCGTGCAGCGCGTTTGGCCTGGGCTCGGCGTCATTTGGTGTGGACTAGGCAACATTGGTCAAGGTTGCTCTTTACAGACGAGTCTCGGTTCTCCGTGTCTTTCAACGACCGTCGAGTGAATGTTTGGAGGCGTCCACGGGAGCGTTTTGCTGATGCGACGATGCGCGAGCATGACTGCTTTGGTGGTGGATCTGTCATGATGTGGGGTGGCTTCGCATTAAACTTCAGAACACCCCTGCCACAAATTCATGGCAACTTAAACGGTATTGGCTACAGGGATGACGTCCTACAACCTACTGTTCTCCCAGCTCTGCGGGCCATTGGGGAAGGTGCCATACTACAGGACGATAATACCAGACCCCACCGAGCGCGTATCGTCAATGACTTCCTGCAGCAACAGCACGTCATAAGGATGGATTGGCCGGCTCGATCACCCGATTTGAACCCCATAGAACATCTGTGGGATGTCTTGGGTCAACAGACACGGGCAAACCTCCCTCCAAGAGCTAACCTTGAAGTTCTGGCCCAAGTTCTCCAGCAAGAGTGGTTGGCCATCCCAGGAAACATCCTCCATAACCTGATACGGCCCATGAGACAACGATGCCAAGACTGTATTGATGCAAACGGTGGCCACACCCGATACTGATTCTATAGATTTTTGGTTTCTAAAGTTTTGATTTTGTAAATGAGGGGTATGTCCAGTTAAATTGAATTTACTCGAATTTTAAGCGACTGATTTCTAAAATCTTTTTTGTTATTGATGCAGAAATGATTGCAATAAAATATGATGAACTAACAAATTGAATTCGTGTTTCTGATTTAAAGAGAGACCCATTTGTCCAAGTGGCCCTTGTATTATTTTGAGTAGTATATATTATGCATCATTCCCATACGACCCATTGGGGGCTGCTACCGCCTTTGTTATCGACGATCAACATTTCTACCGCCTTGTTATCGAGGATCAACATTACTACCGTTTTGTTATCGAGAAACAGCATAACTACCCCTAGCTTTTGTTATTGACGATCAACATTACTACCGTTTTGTTATTGAGAAACAACATTACTACCGCTTTTGTTATCGAGAAACAACATTACTACCGCTTTTGTTATCGAGAAACAACATTACTACCGCTTTTGTTATCGACGATCAACATTACTCCCGTTTTGTTATAAGAGAATCCACTACGCTGGCATTATGCCCTTGTGCTCACACCTATTAACCCGCTGCCCTCACGAAGCTGGCCACAGAACGTACTGTATAGTTCCTTGACATGAGCTGACCTTAGATCATGCAAACTAAACTCCACGTAACCCTACGTTCTATCCTACGTGGTGGCAATACAAAACAAGTATTGGCTAACCTAAGAACGAATAACATACAGAGAAACATCCAGCAACATCCAGCAACATCCCTATATAATCAACTACCAAACGCTGGCCATGTGACATGATATCGCTCAATTCCTAAATACCTACACAACACACTCCTACACCAAAGGGGCAATACTCAAGATGAGCGCAAGTTGCCAATCCATGATAGCAATGCGGTAGATACCGATAGTAAACAGCCCTATTTAGGCATAATCTATGATAGCCTTTAGAGGACTGGTGTTCTATCGCTACACGCACCATTCTTGAGTAATACGCCCGTGCTTACACGCACATACTCTCTCACACACATACACATACACACACAAACACACACTCACACAAACACACACTCACACATGCACTATTTTTTAAAATACTACTACTACCACTACTACTACTACTTCTACTACTACTACTACTACTACTACTACTACTTCTAATACTACTACTACTACTACTACTACTACTACTACTACTACTACTACTACTACTACTACTATTACTAAATTCATCATCATCATCATCATCATCATCATCATCATCATCATCATCATCCTATCCTACCCTATCCCGTAACTCGAAGGTCGTAAGGGCACCACAGATGATCGTTTCACCAGCGTACTCCATCTTTCCCTGTCCTCAGCAACCCTGATTGTTTCGCTCAGTGTCAAACCAGTCCATTCTCGAATGTTGTCCTCCCACCTCTTTTTCGGTGTCCCTCTTCTTCTACCTCCTTGCACGGTGCCTTGCAGGATTGTCTTTGCAAGACCTGATGATCTGGTGAGGTGGCGATAACATCGGAGTTTGCGGTTTTTTTCACCACTATGAGCAGGTCATCGTTTTGTCCAATGGCTTGTGTGATGGTCTGTCGGACTTTGTCGTTGGTGATGTGCTGGGTATAGGAAATGCCCAGAAGTCTTCTGTAGCACATAATCTCCATGCTTTTTATTCTTTGTTGTAGACCTTTTGTGAGGGTCCATGTTTTGCAAGCGTATAGGAAGATGGAGATGACAAGGGAGCGCAACAGTCTTATCTTGGAATGTAGACTGGTGGTCCTGTCTTTCCAAATGGGCTTCAACTTCGCCAGAGCAGTAGTTGTTTGTGCGATCCTGGAGAGGACTTCCTGTCGGGACCCATTGTCTGATACAATGGCTCCTAAATATTTGAAGCTATGCACTGTGTTGAGGGATTGGCCTTGGACTTTGATGTCCGTGTTGATGCCATTGGTGTTGTTGGTCATCATTTTGGTCTTCCCTGCACTTACTTAAATTCCATAGGCTCTGGAGGTGGTGTCAAGCCTCTGTACCAGCTGTCCAAGTTCTTGTTCCTCTCCAGCCAATCCATCAATGTCATCCGCAAACGAAGGTTGGAGATTGCTCTTCCCCCTATGCTGACTGTGCCTTCGTGATCTGCAAGGGCATCTGACATGATGCGATCTAGGAAGATGTCGAAGAGTGCGGGAGAGAGTAGGCATCCCTGACGCACACCGATTGTTGTTCTGAACCAGTTTCCGATGGCGCTGTTGTGGAGGACTGCACTGGTAGTCTTGTCATACAGGCTTTTGATGACTTCAATAATTTTAGGGCTGATGTTGTACACTCTCATGGTTGCCCACAGAGCTGCATGCCACACTCGGTCAGACGCCTTTTTGAATACGAACACATGATTTAGAGGTTGTTATCATCACATTTATTGATTTAATAGCCCCACGGCCACATCAAATTATGCAGATTAACAGCTGAAGTTTACGCGATGGATCTCTATACCTGTTAGTGTCCTGCACTTGTATTTCTCTTGTAATTGTAAGCTTACTTTTATTTGCGGTAATGCTAATTTATTTATTTATTTATTTAGTCAAGTCAAGTCAAGTCAAGTCATCATTAAGATTGTTTTGCCGCTTCACCAAGCCCAAATCCTCTTGTTAAAATTGGAATAAATAGGTATTTGTCTTAGCGGGGAAGGTGGAGGGTGGGTTTGGGGTTGGGGTGGCTTACTTGGAGGATGGGAGGGGGGGGGGACGGGGTGAGGATTGGGGAAGGACGTTGTTTGGTTTAATATTGCTCTCTAGTACAACAGCGCTTCCTATGTTCCTATGTCTTTAGACTCCGACAGGCAACGTGGCGCTCGAAACATTAGTTTCAAACGTTCCCAGGATTATCTCTCGTTCAATTCTCCGCCCAAGAGTGGTCGACTTTGGCCGCGATTAGGACTCCTCGCGCTCACACAGTGGCGCTCGTTACATTTAGAGAAACATTTCAGGAGATTGTCTCCCTTGTAAATCAAATGTTGCTCAGTAGTCATTGGCCTCTGCAAATAGGCACTCACTTGCAAATTCTTTCTTTACAAGATTTGTTTGTGTGTTTATACGGTTGTATTGTATTGTATTGTATCCAATTGTATTATATTGTATCGTATTCTTTTTTAAATTAGCTTTATTTATTTATTTATTTATTTATTTATTTATTTATTTATTTCGACATTTGATGTGGATGGTTAGTGCGCGTGACAGCGTTTGAATGAGCGCTCAGAGCAAAATATATTTTTTTTGCGTTATACAAGTTTAATTAATTACTTAATAATAATAATAATAATAATAATAATAATAATAATAATAATAATAATAATAATAATAAAATTAAAAATAATAATAATAATAATAATAATAATAATTATAATAATTATAATAATAATAATAATAAGAAGAAGAAGAAGAAGAAGACGAAGATTATTATCATTATTATTATTATTATTATTATTATTATTATTATTATTATTATTATTATTATTATTATTAGTTTCCTACTCCTTCGGATGAGAGTATAAACCGAGGTCTAGTATGTGCCGCATACATTCCGTCATAACGGACTTTAAATATC
Organism: Oncomelania hupensis; assembly: GCA_036898135.1. Classification (NCBI taxonomy): domain Eukaryota; kingdom Metazoa; phylum Mollusca; class Gastropoda; order Littorinimorpha; family Pomatiopsidae; genus Oncomelania; species Oncomelania hupensis. The sequence goes on from CM072516.1 coordinate 73,513,767, forward strand.
TTGACGCTCATGTCCTAGACGGGTGAGTGCCGGTGACAAGAACACACCCAGCATGCACCTAGGTCCTTCTCCCCCATCCCTGGCTGCCCAGGATTGTGCTCAGTTGTCCGGGCGTCAGACCATGCGCCCAAAGGCTGCGGGTGGGCGTCTCGGGCGGCTTGAGTTAGATCCTGTATCGGCCAGCGCCTTGAGCAGCTCTTGAGCTGGAAAAAGCGCTATATAAGAACGAATAAATAAATAAATTAAAATGGAGACAAAGGATAATAACTCAGAATTCGCAATGAAGGTTTGGTGTCAAAGTTGACTGTATGTCACTACCTTATACTTTCAAGGTAAGGTGAACCTCTTTCCGGATTACTGTCCTCTACTTTTTATCGAAGGACCACTGTCGTTTGAGAGCGAAGTGTGTGACAGCTGTTTTACTATTATTATTATTATTATTATTATTATTATTATTATTATTATTATTATTATTATTATTATTATTATTATTATTATTATTATTATTTGTCAGCAAAAAACGTGTGCTCGGAGAATTTTTAACTGGCAATGTGCTCTGAGCTGGTACCAGTTCATTAAAATTAAGTAGGTGTTGGAAAATACGTTCGCATTCGATTTTTGTAACAGCGGTGAGTACCAAAAAAAAAAAAAATGGCGCGACTTGCAGAGATACTGTTAGGTAGTCGGCAATAATCCCGCTCAAAGTGCAAAAGTTGCTGGTTGATTTTTTACAAACTGGGTCTACATAAAATTGATGGGCAAATAATCACAAGGGGTTTGGAAGTAGGCTAGCTCGCAGTATAAAAGAGCTCCCGAGGTCCACCGTACACTTGTGAATGAGCGTCTCAACAGGACCCTAATCAGTCCTTCACTTAAGTGCAGCATTTCTTTGAAGTGCTGACGAAAAAGCTTTGACGCTATCAGCGGTCGTGGGTTGTTTAGTGCCCTAATATTGTCATTTGTCACCATTAACCTCTCTCTGTTTGGCACGGGCTGCCGCTCGTGGCATCGTGAAGCTTCGCCTGTAAACTATTGCCACAGTGCGAGAAGCTTCGTCACTTTTTGGAAGTATTGTCGCACATCAATTTCAGTCGCAACTTTTGTCATTTATTCACCAATAAACCTGGCACAGGCTTGTTAAAGTAGCTGCGTGTCGCATTTGCTTATAGAATATTGTTTGCCACGTTAAGAGTTTTGGATTTGCGGACGATATTAGTTATTGCAGTTTGATATAAAAGGTATTGTGCTTGTAGATCAAGTGAATTGCGTTTGCAACAATTTTGTTGTCGCTTATTTTCCCGCCGTTATCACTCTCTGCCTATCCCACGCCCTTCCCACTTTCCATTACCCCTTTCCTCCATCCCTCCCTATTTTGGCACAGGTCGCCTCGTGAAACGTCACCTGTAAATTATTGCCACATTACATTACATTACATGATTATTGCTTTAGGTCCAGCGGACTCTTCCGAGCCAAATCAAGACCGGACAACTCCTGATCCGCATAAAATATCTGCTGAAACAACCCTAGTGGTAAAACTGAATACTCTCCACCAGCCAGTCACTTTACAATAAAGGCATCCCACGCAGGGGACGCTGAGGCTATACTCTAATTTATCGAACCCCCGTTTACAAAAACAAAATAGAATGCAAACATCATTATAAATTATCAACAAAACACATACATATAAAATGCCTACATTGCTAAATAATAACATCATAGGAAGCCCTAGCGACCACCTGGCAGAAAGCGTCCAATATTCCCAAGCTGATCCCACAGACCTCACACACAAATACAGTACTCCTCTCTTAAGGTGACCCCCCACGGGACCAAATTTTTGTTTGATCTTATCCGAGGGGCACCCTAAACAGTCCTCTGATAAGATCAACTATCAGTAAAAAACTTGATCTTATACGAGGTGCTAAATTTTTGTGTCGTGTGACAGTGTGTGTGCGTGTGTGTACATGTGTGCACGTTGGTGCGCGCGTATGCATGTATGCATTACTATATATGTATTTTTTTGTGAGTGTGTATGATGCATAAGCACACACTAAAACACTCAAACGAACGGATGCAAGCATGCATACACATACACACACTCTCACACACACACACACACACAAACACATTGACGCGCCTGCACGCAAATGAGAATAAAAAATAAAAAGTATGCACCAAGACAGTTACTGGGTGTATTTGCAGAAAACCTTACACAAGTTTAACGAATTGTTCACTTTGTCTACGCCACGGCACATGCTTTATCGCTAGTGAATGAAGTCAATTCAGGGTAAGGTCCACTGTGGCAATACGTCCAGCTTTTGCCATTGTGCGAAATCTTATCGATTTGACTCACTGGAAACAAAAACAACAAAAACAAAAAAACAAAAAAAATAAAATAATAATAATAATAATAATAATAATAATAATAATAATAATAATAATAATAATAATAATAATAATAGGAGTGAACATTGGATCACAAAATTTGACCAACAACATTTTTTTTCATGGCTGACGCACTGCTATTTTTTACAGATGCAATCACCCCCCCCCCCCCCCCCGCACTCCCATTTCTTTTATTTTTAGTATCATTATGATAAAGGTTAGGTGGAACTCAGTCACAAAAAATTCCATCCAACATGAATTCAAAAGAAAAATGTGACAGACTTAACAGCACAGGGTCCCAAGCTATGTGAACAGCAAATGACATCATAAGGAATATATGACATCATCTCAAAACAGGAAGTGACCTCATAAATGACGTCATCTGTGACATCAATTTCTCTTAAGCAGTAGTCTCCTCCATTTGGGAACCAAAACGGGGTTGACGTTATCCGAGGTTTTCCCTTATGCGAGGTGACGCTAAGCGAGGAATTCTAAATGGTACAAAGAAGGTGTTTGGCCGGGACCAACAACCTGATTGATCTTATCCGCGTTGTGACCTTAAACAGTAGTGACGTTAAAAGAGGAGTACTGTAAGGAGTCTTGTCCCGGAAGAGTTTTCAAGAAAAAAGGTAGGTGACTGGTCTAGCGAAGAAGAAGATAGTATAGCAGATTGATAGAACAGAGCAGGAATGAGAAAGAACAAATGAGAAAGACAGCGACAGTGGGAAATTAAAGCACTAAATTTCCAGAAAGTGGGGATACTATTTATACTGAAACCCCCGGCACCCCAACGGGGGTAATTATTGCCACGAGAAGCGTTGTCACTTTTGGACGCATTGTCATGTCGCAAATCAATTTCTGTCATAAATTTCGGTTACGTATTTCGCATCTCGGGATTTTAAAATTTGTTACATCGAGTCGGACAATATTGACGAGCGCGCTTTGGGGGTTTAGCGTTTAGCGCAACAATTGTTCAGTCCTGATTTGACTCGGAAGAGTCCGCTGGACCTAAAGCAGTAATCATGTAATGTAATGTAATGCAAAAATTGTTGCGGCGACTGTCACGTGTTAAGGTATGTCCCATTTCACAATTTTGTTTTTCCGCAACAATCTCCGGCATTACAAAAACAAAAACCTACGTGTTGGAAAAGGATATCAGTGTCAAATCATCAAGACCCGAAAATGGTAGTTGCGATGCCGCCTACTAATCGTTGGCGACCAAACTTCACCCTCCGCATTATTTCAAACCACAGCGGCAATCAAGACTCGTCGGGTCCAGAAAAGGCAGACGGCGACAACCCGAAAAGCGAGGTGTCGATTTGAACACTTTGACTCAGCGTGAAACTAACAGCCTGTAAGTGGAACTAAAGCAAATTAGCAGCCGACTCGGGTCGGGGGTTAGTGCAAGGGTCGGGTTGAGTTGGAGTGAAAAAGTCTATTGTTGTAATGCTACATTTTTATTTTAATGGACCTGGATTTACCACCTCGACGATTGTATCATTTTGATGATGATGATGATGATGATGATGATGATGATGATGATGATGATGATGATGATGACGATGATGATGATGATGATGATGATGATGATGATGATGATGATGATGATGATGATGATGTCAACTTGTATCGCGCCCATAAAATTTCCGTGTCCATTTGAGCATATGCCCGCGACGCCCGGTGGGAGGGAGAATAACACTGATGAACTGTCCACTAAGACCGATTGATGCACTGTACAGATGTTACTATTGCTTACGAAACAAGTTGGATTTTCAGCTGTCTGCAAAACGCCAGGATGTCTTTACAGTGCTTCAGGTGGGTTTTTTTTTTTCCGGAATAACCCAGAACATGGCAGTAGCGTTCCGAAATGACCTAGCTCAAGAACGTTTCTTGTTTGGACGGTTTTGCATTATGTGGGATAAATAAAAGTTAGATTGTAAAAGCATTTCAGTTGGTTGATATCATCAAGAAAGTTATATTGTTAAAAAACAACAACAATTCATTGAGTTGAGAATAACATCATAACGTTTGAATACCTTATTACACCCAAACCAATTTTTTTGCTGTCTTTAATTATCTCGTTTCTTTAGTTGCAACGTGTGTGCTATGGTAGAACAGAGTATATATGCTTACATGTAAGTGACTATCATCATCATCATCATCATCATCATCATCATCATCATCATCATCATCATCATCATCATCATCATCATCATCATCATCATCATCATCATCATCATCATCATCATCACTATCACCTCTTTTGAATGGTTAGGCTGTCAGTGCACTATTCACAATCACTCGCTTAATTCTTTCTCTCAATGGGTATAAAATGAGTTAACAGTGATGAACAGTGCCTTTAAATCTGTAGAAGAGTGTCGAACTTTAGAAGTAGAACGTTCATCTATATAATCCAGGAGCAGCAGGCATCCCTGTCACCTTTGAAACGCCGACGACGGTACATTGTTGCGATGAAGAGCGGTGAAACGCGAAATGCTTAATTCAGGCCTAAGAGCATTATTATAATACATAGAAACAAATGTATAAATAAACTGTTACGGTCAAGCAAGATTCCTGGATGTTAGCAACGTAATCTACACTGAAACAATGCTAAATCGGTCTTTTTAAAAAATAATTAAAAAAGAATGCAAAACAATTCAACTTTAAGTTTTGGACTAACTTTTTCATCCTGTCCTATACTATCCTATCCTGTTCCCTAACTCTGAGGTCGTTGGGGTACCACAGATGATCGTTTAACCAGCATACTCCATCTTTCCCTGTCCTCAGCAACCCTGATGGTTTTGCTCAATGTCAAGCCAGTCCATTCTCGAATGTTTTTCTCCCACCTCTTTTTCGGTCTCCCTCTTCCTCTTTCTCCTTGCACTGTGCCTTGCAGGGTCAGAAAGGGTCAGATGCAAGGCCTGATGATTTGGTGACGTGGCCATACCATCGGAGTTTCCGTTTTTTCACCACTGTGAGCAGATCATCGTGTTGTCCAATGGCTTGTGTGATGGTCTGTCGGACTTCGTCGTTGGTGATGTGCTGGGTATAAGAAATGCCTAGAAGTCTTCTGTAGCACCTCATCTCCGTGCTTTGTATTCTTCGTTGTAGATCCGCTGTGAGGGTCCATGTTTTGCAAGCGTATAGGAAGATGGAAATGACAAGGGAGTGCAGCAGCCTTACCTTGGAATGTAAACTGATGGTCCTGTCTTTCCAAATGGGCTTCAACCTCGCCAGGGCAGCAGTTGTTTGTGCGATCCTGGAGAGGACTTCCTGTCGGGACCCATTGTCTGATACAATGGCTCCTAAATATTTGCAGGGTGGCTTAATAATGGTAGAGCTTTGGCTTGCGTATCTGGAGGTTCCGGGTTCGAGCCCAGGCCGGGGCATTGTGTTGTGTTCTTGGGAAAAACACTTCACTCCCGTTTCCTACTCCTTCTAATGAGAGTATAAACCGAGGTCTAGTCTGTGTGTCGCATACATTCCATCATAACGGACTTTAAAGATCCTGACGCTCATGTCCTAATGCCGGTGACAAGAATACACCCAGCATGCACCTAGGTCCTTCTACCCCATCCCTGGCTGCCCAGAATTGTGCTCAGTTGTCTGGAGCGTTATTACGATGCACCCAAAGGTTGGCTCCTCGGGCAGCTTGAGCCGCCAATTACGGCGAAATATGTGCGCTGTACAAATCCTCAATAATAATAATAATAATAATAATAATAATAATAATAATAATAATAATAATAATAATAATAATAATAATAATAATAATAATAATGTTTATAGCGCAAAACCAAACTTAAAGCTTGCTTTAAGCGCTCGACCACATACACAATGATAAATATGTACACAATATGGTAAAACTCTTTGAGATAAAACAGTTAAACATCGTAAAAAAAATAGTACATACATCACATCTAAAGTATAAATATTTGAACAATACTGTACAGCATTATGAGATGAAACACTTTAGACATTGTAAGAAATAATAGCAAACATCACAGCTGAGTATAAAAAGGCTTGTTTAAAGAGAGCGCACACACACTCTGAGGAAGAAATCAGCATTAAGAATAAATAATAATGCAATGACAATAGCTTAAAAGTAAATATTACCACTTAGCGACACGGGGGAAAAGAAGTAATAGGACAGTAGATATAATAAAAACAATATTCAAAAACCATACATAAGAATATATCTATGTGGGTGCGTGTATGTATTTGTGTGTGTGTGAGTGTACGCCTGTATGTCTTTGTGTGTGGATGCGTGTGACTATTTATTTGTGTGTGTGTGTGTGTGTGTGTGTGTGTGTGTATTGAAGTGTGTATGAGTCTGTGGACGTGAATGCATTCTTGTCTGTCCGTCATTGTGTGTGTGTGTGTGTCTATGTATCTGTATTTATAGTCTGACTGCGAGTATGAAAGGGTCAGATGCATTATTTGTCTGTATGTCTATAATCTGTCCGTGAGTATGAAAGGGTCAGATGCATGGGGGAACTTTATAGGGTTGTGCCGTAGTAAAACCGGATTGTGACATTTCCGACCCAGTTATAAAAATAGTAGAGGTGTCGCATAAAAGATCGCGGAGATTACGGTCCGCGATACTAAAGCCACAAAAAAATAATACAAATAAAAAAACCTAAATTAAGCGGTTGTTGGGCAGCAGGTGAGGTGAAGCTTAGGCTGGAAAGGATTGGAGAGAGAGAGAGAGAGAGAGAGAGAGAGAGAGAGAGAGAGAGAGAGAGAGAGAGAGGGAGGGAGAGCGATACGGGAAAGAATAAAAGAGGGAAAGTGAGAGTAGTGGGGGAGGGGAAGGGGAAGAGTGTAAGGAGGAGGATGCAGAGAGTGAGAAAAGTGCCTTGAGTACAATCTGGGTGGTAGCGAACTCGTAATACCTGATGAAGCGTTTTCGCCAAATATGCATCGATTTTTTCTTCCTTATTAACATTTATTTCCCCAGACACCAAAAGAAGTATAAGGGACTGATTTAAAAAATATATTTTTAATAAGAGATCAACTTTTCAGAACCGTAAAAAATATATTTAAAAAAAAAAACTAGTTAAGAATCTTTAAGAGAACATTCGTTAAAAAAAAAAAGATATGCGTCGACTGTAGAGAATGTATTTTAATTTGCTGTGTTTTGCGCTTGTTCTACCTGTTAGCTTTTCATCCTGTAGTACTTCTTGTAGCTATTGCATCCTGTAGTACTTCTTGTAGCTATTGCATCCTGTAGTACTTCTTGTAGCTATTGCATCCTGTAGTACTTCTTGTAGCTATTGCATCCTGTAGTACTTCTTGTAGCTATTGCATCCTGTAGTACTTCTTGTAGCTATTGCATCCTGTAGTACTTCTTGTAGCTATTTCATCCTGTAGTACTTCTTGTAGCTATTGCATCCTGTAGTACTTCTTGTAGCTATTGCATCCTGTAGTACTTCTTGTAGCTAATTGCATCCTGTAGTACTTCTTGTAGCTATTGCATCCTGTAGTACTTCTTGTAGCTATTTCATCCTGTAGTACTTCTTGTAGCTATTGCATCCTGTAGTACTTCTTGTAGCTATTGCATCCTGTAGTACTTCTTGTAGCTATTGCATCCTGTAGTACTTCTTGTAGCTATTGCATCCTGTAGTACTTCTTGTAGCTATTTCATCCTGTAGTACTTCTTGTAGCTATTGCATCCTGTAGTACTTCTTGTAGCTATTGCATCCTGTAGTACTTCTTGTAGCTATTGCATCCTGTAGTACTTCTTGTAGCTATTGCATCCTGTAGTACTTCTTGTAGCTATTGCATCCTGTAGTACTTCTTGTAGCTATTGCATCCTGTAGTACTTCTTGTAGCTATTGCATCCTGTAGTACTTCTTGTAGCTATTGCATCCTGTAGTACTTCTTGTAGCTATTGCATCCTGTAGTACTTCTTGTAGCTATTGCATCCTGTAGTACTTCTTGTAGCTATTGCATCCTGTAGTACTTCTTGTAGCTATTTCATCCTGTAGTACTTCTTGTAGCTATTGCATCCTGTAGTACTTCTTGTAGCTATTGCATCCTGTAGTACTTCTTGTAGCTATTGCATCCTGTAGTACTTCTTGTAGCTATTGCATCCTGTAGTACTTCTTGTAGCTATTTCATCCTGTAGTACTTCTTGTAGCTATTGCATCCTGTAGTACTTCTTGTAGCTATTTCATCCTGTAGTACTTCTTGTAGCTATTTCATCCTGTAGTACTTCTTGTAGCTATTGCATCCTGTAGTACTTCTTGTAGCTATTGCATCCTGTAGTACTTCTTGTAGCTATTGCATCCTGTAGTACTTCTTGTAGCTATTTCATCCTGTAGTACTTCTTGTAGCTATTGCATCCTGTAGTACTTCTTGTAGCTATTTCATCCTGTAGTACTTCTTGTAGCTATTTCATCCTGTAGTACTTCTTGTAGCTATTGCATCCTGTAGTACTTCTTGTAGCTATTGCATCCTGTAGTACTTCTTGTAGCTATTGCATCCTGTAGTACTTCTTGTAGCTATTTCATCCTGTAGTACTTCTTGTAGCTATTTCATCCTGTAGTACTTCTTGTAGCTATTGCATCCTGTAGTACTTCTTGTAGCTATTGCATCCTGTAGTACTTCTTGTAGCTATTGCATCCTGTAGTACTTCTTGTAGCTATTTCATCCTGTAGTACTTCTTGTAGCTATTGCATCCTGTAGTACTTCTTGTAGCTATTGCATCCTGTAGTACTTCTTGTAGCTATTGCATCCTGTAGTACTTCTTGTAGCTATTGCATCCTGTAGTACTTCTTGTAGCTATTGCATCCTGTAGTACTTCTTGTAGCTATTTCATCCTGTAGTACTTCTTGTAGCTATTGCATCCTGTAGTACTTCTTGTAGCTATTGCATCCTGTAGTACTTCTTGTAGCTATTGCATCCTGTAGTACTTCTTGTAGCTATTGCATCCTGTAGTACTTCTTGTAGCTATTGCATCCTGTAGTACTTCTTGTAGCTATTGCATCCTGTAGTACTTCTTGTAGCTATTGCATCCTGTAGTACTTCTTGTAGCTATTGCATCCTGTAGTACTTCTTGTAGCTATTTCATCCTGTAGTACTTCTTGTAGCTATTGCATCCTGTAGTACTTCTTGTAGCTATTGCATCCTGTAGTACTACTTCTTGTCTATTGCATCCTGTAGTACTTCTTGTAGCTATTGCATCCTGTAGTACTTCTTGTAGCTATTGCATCCTGTAGTACTTCTTGTAGCTATTGCATCCTGTAGTACTTCTTGTAGCTATTGCATCCTGTAGTACTTCTTGTAGCTATTGCATCCTGTAGTACTTCTTGTAGCTATTGCATCCTGTAGTACTTCTTGTAGCTATTTCATCCTGTAGTACTTCTTGTAGCTATTGCATCCTGTAGTACTTCTTGTAGCTATTTCATCCTGTAGTACTTCTTGTAGCTATTTCATCCTGTAGTACTTCTTGTAGCTATTGCATCCTGTAGTACTTCTTGTAGCTATTGCATCCTGTAGTACTTCTTGTAGCTATTGCATCCTGTAGTACTTCTTGTAGCTATTTCATCCTGTAGTACTTCTTGTAGCTATTGCATCCTGTAGTACTTCTTGTAGCTATTTCATCCTGTAGTACTTCTTGTAGCTATTTCATCCTGTAGTACTTCTTGTAGCTATTGCATCCTGTAGTACTTCTTGTAGCTATTGCATCCTGTAGTACTTCTTGTAGCTATTGCATCCTGTAGTACTTCTTGTAGCTATTTCATCCTGTAGTACTTCTTGTAGCTATTTCATCCTGTAGTACTTCTTGTAGCTATTGCATCCTGTAGTACTTCTTGTAGCTATTGCATCCTGTAGTACTTCTTGTAGCTATTGCATCCTGTAGTACTTCTTGTAGCTATTTCATCCTGTAGTACTTCTTGTAGCTATTTGCATCCTGTAGTACTTCTTGTAGCTATTGCATCCTGTAGTACTTCTTGTAGCTATTGCATCCTGTAGTACTTCTTGTAGCTATTGCATCCTGTAGTACTTCTTGTAGCTATTGCATCCTGTAGTACTTCTTGTAGCTATTTCATCCTGTAGTACTTCTTGTAGCTATTGCATCCTGTAGTACTTCTTGTAGCTATTGCATCCTGTAGTACTTCTTGTAGCTATTGCATCCTGTAGTACTTCTTGTAGCTATTGCATCCTGTAGTACTTCTTGTAGCTATTTCATCCTGTAGTACTTCTTGTAGCTATTGCATCCTGTAGTACTTCTTGTAGCTATTGCATCCTGTAGTACTTCTTGTAGCTATTGCATCCTGTAGTACTTCTTGTAGCTATTGCATCCTGTAGTACTTCTTGTAGCTATTTCATCCTGTAGTACTTCTTGTAGCTATTGCATCCTGTAGTACTTCTTGTAGCTATTGCATCCTGTAGTACTTCTTGTAGCTATTGCATCCTGTAGTACTTCTTGTAGCTATTGCATCCTGTAGTACTTCTTGTAGCTATTTCATCCTGTAGTACTTCTTGTAGCTATTTCATCCTGTAGTACTTCTTGTAGCTATTTCATCCTGTAGTACTTCTTGTAGCTATTTCATCCTGTAGTACTTCTTGTAGCTATTGCATCCTGTAGTACTTCTTGTAGCTATTGCATCCTGTAGTACTTCTTGTAGCTATTGCATCCTGTAGTACTTCTTGTAGCTATTGCATCCTGTAGTACTTCTTGTAGCTATTGCATCCTGTAGTACTTCTTGTAGCTATTGCATCCTGTAGTACTTCTTGTAGCTATTGCATCCTGTAGTACTTCTTGTAGCTATTGCAGCACACACGCACGCGCACGCACACACACACACACACACACACACACTCACACACACTGCTCTGTTAGAAATGTGTTGCATTTGTTTGTTTGGCTTTAGTGTGGTTTGGGAAGCACAGATGGTAGGAAATGTTAAAACAGAGCGTTGTGGCCAAGTGGGCTAAGGCGGGACTAGCTTGCCTTGTTCACAGGCCAGAAACCAATGGCGCCTGACAGGTGTGGGTTCGATCCAGCATCTGGGCGTTATGTTTCTCCGAATATTATTTACTTTCGACTCGGGCAACGTCTCGGGGGTTTTCTTCGGGTACTCCGGGTACTACCTAACATTAGTTGTGATTTTGAAATTGAGAAATTTTTTGAAATTTTTGAAATTTTGCTGGGGGAGCACCCCAGCCAAATTTCAAAAATTTCAAAAATTTCTAAATTTCAAAATCACAACTAATGTTAGGTAGGTTGGGTTTGGGCGCGCCTCAGGCTGCGACTACGCCTTCCCCAGGGGAGGCGGCCCAGAATTTCCAGATGAAAAGGGACAATAAAACCACTAAAACAATATATTTAGTCGAATTTAAACAAAGACTTAAGAATTTTTACTAACAAGACTGGCACACTGATTGTCACACTTTCTATAAGACATATTCAACATTGAATCACTCTCTTCACTTCAGCCTATGTACAAGCACTATCACGTCGTTTGGTTTTAGAAATTTGTTTTGCTAAACTTAGAATTGGAATGTCGTCATTACGTTGTAATTGTCTGCAGTACGACATGCATCTAATATTAACCGGAATAATTGTTGTCCTTCTTGTCCTGATACACACGAAACTGAGTATCACGTGTTGCTTGGGTGTCCGGCATACACTGACCTTCGTATTCAGTTTATTCCTAGAAAAATGTTATAGACAGCCAACATTGTTGGTTGTTTTATTAACGTCTTCTTCATCGAGATGATAAGACGTACGCACGCATTCACCCACATTTACACCAGATACATACATACATCCATACATATACAATACATAATTATATAAACTGAGCAACTGGAGAATCAATCAAAGCTTTTGCTACTCTAATGCTTATATCAAAGCTTATGTTATCAATGGAATCGATAATAGAAACATCAGTTGGCAAAAATGGACGCATATTACTGCATTGAAGTAATACAATGTTTCAGAGAAATAGATTCACCACATATACATTTTACATCTTTACAATATTTGGTTTTAATTGAGTTTAATATTATATCTATGTGCCATACTTGAAACTGATCTAGCAATTCCACAAGGTTTATTATAGTCGCAATTAAGTTTAATGTCTTTTACAAATTTATTTTCTATAGAGTTTTGAATTTCTTTAGAAGACAACGGTATTGTTATTGTTTGAGAAGCCAACATTGTTTAAAATGGCACTGTTACATACTTCACATGCAGGTTTTTTTTCATTTGCAAAGCGTTTGCCGCCAGAAGCGACTTACTGGTTCGAAGTTAGCCATTTGTTCTTCGTCCTTTGTTTGTTATTACTTGTTACAGATTTGGGATGGCCTCGTGGCGCAGTGGATAAGTCGCCGGTTTCCTATGCCGAAGGTCGCGGGTTCGATTCCCGCAAGGTGCGAACGTATGTGACTTAGGTACGAGACTATTGAGGTCACCGAGGGTTTTCTCCGGGCACTCCGGTTTCCTCCCTCCCTTCAATAATGGTAGAGGACCCAGTCAATATAAAAATTTCAAAAATAAAAATTTCGATTGTCTTTCCGTCTTCTAATAGCGATCTTCCTGCCTTTACACCACCTGTTTGAGTGATGGATGTGTGTTTGGTGTGTGTGAGGGTGGATGAGACAGGTGAGCGTGTATGTTGGTATAGATCGCCGCGCTTTGAGCCTTGGGGAAAGGCGCGTATAGCATCCTGTATTATTATTATTATTATTATTATTATTATTATTATTATTATTTTTATTATTATTTATTTGTTATAATCATACTTGTATTGTGTGTACATTTTTTTTTGTAGCGCTTGTTTATATGTACAGAAATGTCTTTTTGAAATTTTATTGGGTTCTTTTCGGCTGTTCGCTTCTGCTGAAGGGGTCTATGGCTTATCAATATTAATACACATTCTGATTAACAAACACGCACACAACTAGCTGACAGTGAGTCTCAGGCCATGTGATCAAACTTCATCTTTTGTGTGTTTGTGTGTCGGAGAGCCTTGGCTGGAGAGGCTGGGATTGGGATGGAGTGGTGGGAAGGAAAGGGGAGTTTGGGGGGAGGGGTGGGGTTAGTCTGGGGTCTAGAAGTGATGGGGATAGGGTGTGAGCCTAAGGGGCAGAGGGGTGATGGTGGGGTTAGACTATAAGGGGAGCTGAAAGTACTAGAGAGAGAGAGAGAGAATAATAATAATAATAATAATAATAATAATAATAATAATAATAATAATAATAATAATAATAATAATAATAATAATAATAATAAAAATAATACAGGATGCTATCACGCGTTTTTTTCTTCAATCAAACTCAAAGCGCGGCGACCTGAAGAGATTATTATTACAGAAGTCGGAATATAAATACCTTATTCTTTTTGAAATTTTAGATTGACAGCATCCAATACCCTTACTGAAGAGAGGAAGGAAGCCGGAGTACCCGAAGAAAATCCTCCGGTGCACAGAGAGAGAAAAAGAGAGAGACAGACAGACAGACAGAGAGGCAGAGACCGAAGAAGACAGAAAGGGGGCTAGAAATAAAAATGGCGCGGATGTAGTTTAGACACGAGACGTAAAGACTACTATTTTATTTCACCGAGTAAAACGGCATGGCGACACTAAAATGCATCCTCACTTGCAGAGCTGCACATGCATGCATGGTGTCATACACTCTCCATTGGCAATCCTCCTGTTAAAGACCATGCAACGTACAGTAGCTGAAACTAAATCAAACTTACTCCCTATAGTCTTTTTCCTTCTCATCCCATCTCGGCTACGCTTCATGAACTATGAGGGATAGGGAGTGAGCAGGGAAAGTAGGGGAAAGGGTGGGTTGTGGTTGCAGGGTGTAGGGGGGAGGGGAGAGGGGGGAGGGGGAGGAGGAGACGGGAGGGAAGGGAAGGGGCTTTTGTGGGGAGTAAGCCAGAGTGACCAGGCGACTTTCCGGTTTGGGCGCCTATCTCGCCATTCAAACGCAACGCGCTGTTTGTTAATGGCTAAACGAAGCGAACGGCAGCGAGACTGAGGAATGGGAAAAGAGAAATAGAACAGGACGTCGCTGACCTGGGGGGGGGGGGGGGGGAGGGGAGGAAGGGCAGGAGGGATGTGGGTGTGGGTGGGTGTGTGAAGAAGTGTAGATACACTGCGCAGCTGAGACTGACCGAGGCTAGTGTTAGTGGAGAGGTCTGGTAGCTCAGTTGACAGGGAGTTGGTTTCCAATGCCGAAGGTCGCGGGTTCCAGTCCAGTAAGGCGACGAGGGTTTTCTCTGGGTACTCCGGTTTCCGCCCTTCCTTCCTTAATGGTATTGGATCCCCCGCTGGGGTGCCGGGGGTTTCAGTATAAATAGTATCCCCACTTTCTGGAAATTTAGTGCTTTAAATTCCCACTGTCGATGTCTTTCTCATTTGCTCTTTCTCATTCCTGCTCTGCTCTATCAATCTGCTATACTATCTTCTTCTTCGCTAGACCAGTCACCTACCTTTTTTCTGGAAAACTCTTCCGGGACAAGACTCCTTATTTGTGTGTGAGGTCTGTTGGACCAGCTTGGGAATATTGGACGCTTTCTGCCAGGTGGTCACTAGGGCTTCCTTATGATGTTATTATTTAGCAATAATTTTATATGTATGTGCTTTGTTGATAATTTATAATGATGTTTGTATTCTATTTTGTTTTTGTAAACGGGGGTTCGATAAATTAGAGTACAGCCTCAGCGTCCCCTGCGTGGGATGTCTTTATTGTAAAGTGACTGGCTGGTGGAGAGCTTTCAGTTTTACCACTAGGGTTATTTCAGCAGATCTTTTATGCGGATCAGGGGTTGTCCGGTCCTGATTTGGCTCGGAAGAGTCCGCTGGACCTCAAGCAATAATCATGTAATGTAATGTAATGTAATAATATTGGAAGCAGTCAATCTACAAAATAAAAAAAAACCAAATCGATTCCTTTCCATCTTCTAATAACGATCTCCCTGCCTTTACACCACATGTTTGTATAGTGATACACGTTTGTTCTGTGTGCGTGTGTGTGAATGGGTAAAACATGTGGGCGTGTATGTGGTTAGAGATCGCCGCGTTTTGATCCTGATTGGTGATTTGGGGGGAAAAAAGTGCGTATATAGCATCCTGCATTGTTGTTGTTGTTGTTGTTGTTGTTGTTGTTATTATTATTATTATTATGCCTATTATTATTATTATTATTAGGCCTATTATTATTATTATTATTATTATTATTATTATTATTATTATTATTATTATTATTATTATTATTATTGGGCCAAACGTAGCTACGCAATGTGCAGGATGAGGGAGGAAGGAGAGAGGCTGATGGGGGAGGGGAGAGGGCTAAAAGAAGGGGGGAGGGGAGAGGTGGAAGAACAGAGAGAAGGAGGGTCAGACAAAGAGGAGCAGTGTTGTCAAACCGCGGAATGGAAAGTGGGGGCGCGGTGGGTCGGTGATACAAGCGACGTCAAAACACTTGAGGCACTGAACGATCAGAGGAAGAATTGACTTCAGTTTAGTTCACAGCCCAAAGGCTTTGCAAACGGGTGCGCCGCTACCAGCTTGAGTCAGACCCTGTGTCGCTTCGGCAGCGCCTTGAGCAGCTCTTGATTTGGAACAGCGCTATAGAAGAATTTATGAAATTAAAGGCTCAAATTAAATCAGCGATAACCTGACATGACGGGCTCTTGCATAGCGCACTTTACCAGCCCAAAGAGCTGCCAAAGGCGATAGGGCTGTAAGATCCCACTCAAGTAGCACCCACACTGCGTACAAGATGCGTCAGTCTGGAGCCCTCTCGTCATGGTGAGATGCAATCAGAAGACCAACATTGAGATTGTACCACATTGGTTTCATTCATACATGGTACTAATGACAAAACGTATAACCGACTGTCAATAGAACCAAAGAACCAAGAGGCAGAGCAGTACGGCGGGCCACAAAAAGGGTGGGAAGAGAGGACGGGGTGAGGGGGTGAGGGAGGGAGGGGAGAGTGCGGGTAAGCAAACTTAGATATTAGACTAGCATGGGTTAAAATCAAAACTTCCCCATCAAACCATAGAATGATTTTCGGTCGTAAGTTAGGGTGATACTGAGGCCTTTTAAGGAACATGGAGAGAGAGAAAAAAAACACGCTGATGCAACGCATACGTTGTAGTGTAGCTTTTTGAAGGGATGAATACAGGCATTGTAGATCTTTCAGATAATATTATTGTGTCACCCAAGCAGGCGGCTCTCGAGGTTGTCGTTTCAGCCCAAAGCACGCACTGTATTCTGGAGATAATACTTATGTACATGTGGCGCGTACGGGGGAAGGAATAGGGAGGTGGGGGAAGGGGAGAATTCTGAAGAAGAAAAGAGGACAGAGTAAAGAAAATAAAAAAAAGAAGAAGATAAAGGAGGGAAAGACAAGAAAGAAAGTGGTGAAAGATGGGAAAACAGTGACTGGATACAACGAGTGAGAGAGGCAAAGATATGTAGGGGAGATGGTGAAGGGGGGGTTAAAGGCAAACAAATTGTGAGGACGAGAAATGGAAGAGAGAGAGAGAGAGAGAGAGAGAGAGAGAGAGAGAGAGAGAGAGAGACAGAGAGAGAGAGAGAGAGCGAGAGAGAGAGAGAAAGAGAGAGAGAGAGAGAGAGAGAGAGAGAGAGAGAGAGAGAGAGAGAGAGAGAGAGAGAGAGAAGACGAAGAAGAAGAAGACGAAGAAGAAGAAGAAGACGAAGAAGAAGAAGAAGAAGAAGAACAACAACAACAACAACAACAACAACAAGACGAAGACGAAGAAGAAGAAGAAGAAGAAGTAGAGGAAGAGGAAGATAAAGAACAAGAAAAACAAGAACAAGAAGCAGAAGAAGATGAACAAGAAGAACAAGAACAAGAAGCAGAAGAAGAAGAAGAAGAATAAGAAGAAGAAGAAGAAGAAGAAGAACAACAACAACAACAACAACAACAACAAGAACAACAACAACAACAACCAGCAGAAGAAGTACAAGAAGAAGAAGAAGTACAAGAAGAAGAAGAAGAAGAAGAAGAAGAAGAAGAAGAAGAAGAAGAAGAAGAAGAAGAAGAAGAACAAGAACAAGAACAAGAAGAACAAGAAGAACAAGAAGAAGCAGAAGAAGAACAAGAAGAACTAGAAGAAGTACAAGAACAAGAACAAAAAGCAGAAGAAGAAGAAGAAGAAGAAGAAGAAGAAGAAGAAGAAGAAGAAGAAGAAGAAGAAGAAGAAGAAGAAGAAGAAGAAGAAGGAAGAAAAAGAAAAAGAAAAAAAAAAAGAAGAAGAAGAAGAAGAAGAAGAAGAAGAAGAAGAAGAAGAAGAAGAAGAAGAAGAAGAAGAAGAAGAAGATAAGGGTAAGAATCAAGATAATAAAGTAGAAAGACTTAGAAAACAGGGAGAATGGAGGAAGACGAGAGAGACTAAAGCTCAGACTCAGACATTTTGTTTTCGCAACAAGGAAACAGGTTTTAGGCGGGAGCGTAATCTTAAATCGTTCCTCGTATCGTTGAAACTCACGTTCTCCAGTAATCAGTCATACGACGAAACAAAGAACTATAAAAACTGTCATGCATGCAGCATTTAAAAAAAAGAAAAGATAATTATATAAAATTAAGAGAGAGAGAGAGAGCGAGAGAGAGAGAGAGAGAGAGAGAGAGAGAGAGAATGCCACGTCTAGTCTCAGATACGCTCTCTCTCTCTCTTTCTCTCTCTCTCAAGTCAAGTCAAGACAAGTCAAAAGCGCTGTATTCCATAAAACCCCACGGGGCACGTGGACACAACAAAAAGAATAAAAATAATCATAGAATAATATAAAAATCATAAAATACAACATAAAATACATTATGTACATATATTACCAAAACAAAAGTTAATCTTTCACACTCGCGTTAGACACCCAATAAACATGTGCAACATACACATTCAATATTATCACACAACAAGCATACAACATACAAAATTATGTCCACACAATCTGATCACAAATCGCACGCTCAACAAGCTTTTAGAGGGAGCAGGGGTAAGAGAAGCTTCGGCTAATCTCAGTCACGCTGTATGAAAGCAAAGAGGTACTACAATACAAGCCTACGATGGAGGACGGGAGCTGAAAAGGCACTAGATGAGGGGATGGGTGGAGGAGGGAGAGAGAAAGGGATAGGGGGCAGTGAGAGAAAAGGGGAGGCTACCGTTAGTGCATATCCTGCACCTGAGATTACAGGTTTCATTTCATCAGCACAGTGCATTACTTGCCATTGACTGGAGAGTTGTTGGGTTTTATCTTAAGGCGTTCGCGACACGGGCCTTTTTTTCTCTCTTTACTTTCTTAAGGCGGCTCTTGTGTGTGTGTACACCAGGTACGTGTCTCTTTCAAGTCAATCCTAGCGAGTAATCGTTTTCATGTAATTCGTAATGTAATCGCCTACGTTTTTTAGTAACACTTAACAAGTTTTTGAGTGTGTGTGTGTGTGTGTGGGTGTGTATGTGTGTGTGTATATGGGTGTGTGCGTCTGTGTGCATCAGCATTTCGTGAATGTAGCTTGTCTGTAGTTTAGTATTAAATGCACATATCCAGTTTTTTTTGTTATTGTGTATGTCCAGTGCGATTGGGTTTAAGGTTGCAACGGTGATTTAAAGATTATTTAAAATTGAAGTCTTAAAAGGTGTTGTGTGGAGTGTGTGTGTGGGTGTGTGTTGGTGTGTGTGTGTGTGTTGGTGTGTGTGTGCGTGGCTGTTTACCTGCATCGGAGCAATTTCCGTGTGCAACGGATATTGTCATATCGTTAAATAAGTTCTGTAATCTATTGTTGCGTAAGATTGAAAAAAATCGTATAACTAATGATCTCAGTGAGATAATACAGCTTTCGTAGCCGTAAACTTTGTATCTTTTATCTTAGCGTTCTGCAGAACTCACTCACCCTAGCAGAATTACAGAGACGCTTAGCGATATGTGCATGAATAAGATACTAATCTTTGAATTAGCAAACGCTTTCAACGTGAAATGTAAACTGGAATGTTTGGCTATACTTGCAGCGTATTAGGCCAATCTAACACAGTTAGCAACACTTTTAGACTAGATCAGGAAAACATGACACTCTATGAACTAAAATTAAGATGGCAAGCCATTCAAATGTATTTCCAGACGCTCACACACATAGCCCATAAAATAAGCATTTTTAAAAGTGCTGATATTCTTGCCTGTGTTTTTGACTCGGCTTTATTCTAACGAAAGCGAAAAAAACAACGTAGAATAATAGGCCACTATCTAAGCTACCCCCGTCTCTTTGACAATTAAGTTCTGCACGTTTTGTAAAGGTTATATTATGCCTTATTCCTCAATCTCTCACATTTTTGAAATCATTTCATCATAAGACACATTTCAAATATCCACAACTATAGGACTATTCTGAGCTCTCTCTTTGGCCCGCCTGTCAAATACAGAATACAGGATCCACATAAACATTCACAAGAAGAATTGTGTGCAGTGTCTACGTATAAAAACAAATCAAAGTTTGTTAATGTGATAGAAAACAATTACATTGAGATTCCTATATAGATTTACTGTTACGTTTGTCTATGCGTGAGAAGAGCGTGCTTTCTAAAATCGCAAGTGTGTGAAAAGACGTTAAGATTAAATTGTGGAATTGAACTGAATTCAATTCCTACGTCTTACATTCCTGTCAATTCCGCAATGAATTAGCCTACGTGTGAAAATAAAGATTCGTTGACCTGACTTGTAATACCTGAAACATTAACAGCACTTAGGGATTGCATGCGAATAGTTTGTAAATAGCGTTTCACCAGTGCAAAGAGTTCCTTTAGGTCTTCGTTGACAACGGGAAAAGTCCAGAGCACACGATCGTGAGATGTCAACGTATGTAGGGCTAGCTGTTAATTCGAAAGAGCTATAATAAAATGTAATTAAAATATTGGCCATCTCTTACACTTAGCATGGTAAAATGCGACTCTTTATCATGCAAATTTAAGACCCCACGTTGGCTAGACAGTGGGTATTTTTATTACCTGAATTCGTTTGATTGCAGAATGCTTGCGATAACATTAGGTCTAACTGCGTTTTACTCTCTGGTGTCTATATATATCTATATTATATATTATTAACGTCTTTAGGTTCAGCCGTAATTGTTTTTGTCCCCTCTCCACCCCCTTCCCCCCTATCCAAAATCTTTTTGTTTGTTTTTTTAAAACGCACTTCACCTTGTTTTGAATTTGTGAATGGACGTGAACATTATAAACTCGACATGTTGTTTTTAATCTGACGACTCGTCGTACTGTGTTTGTTTGCTATTTTCTGCACCTTTTTTTGACTCTTATTGGTGGTGAGATCTAAATCTCTTCTAGTGAAGAAACAGACTATAAATCATGGTTGTATGATTTCAAGATTTTCTTGTCAGTAGTGAAGATCTCAAACTAATTGAAAGTTGTGGTCAGTTCTATTATAATTAGGGAACAGTTACAGATTGAAATATAACACTTTGAAAAAAAAATTATTTTTTTTTTTTTGGGGGGGGTAGGGTGGGGAGATTTTATTTGTCATCCAGGGAGCCAAAATTTGGGTGCCTTCTCAGCAAAAGCGCGACAACCGCAATGCAGCGCTACCCGGGACAAGGGAGAGTAGGACCTATAGTGCATGCTGATCAGGAGAATCTGAATGAGTTGTATGAATGCCGTGTTGTGCAAAAGGCTAGGATGATGGCGGGAGACACTACATATGGTCTGGCCAAACAGTATGACGTTCTCCCATCTGGACGCTGATTTCGTGTACCCAAGTGTTCCACTGTACGAACCAGATCTAGCTTTATCCCCAAATCCGTCCAACCATTAAACAAAGCGCGTGTGTGTTGGATTGTCTTACTTTGTTTTCCCTCCAAATGTTGTAATTGGGGACTTTGTTTCCTTATAACTTATTGCTTGTTGTTTCGTTATAGTATATGCATTTTTTTTAAACCTTTTATTGAGCGAGTGTTTGTAATTGCGTTTTCTTACACATTTATTGCAATTTTTTGCAAAGCATGTCTTTATTTTTCTGTTTGAGGTAATAGGGTATTCTTAAATCTTGAATCTTGGATAATTATATTGGGGTATTGGAAGTTAACATCTTTAGGTTCAGCCGTATTTCTTTTCATTGCCCGGTTGGGGTGCCGGGGGTTTCTGTATAAATTGTATCCCCACTTTGTGGAAATTTAGTTTTTTAAATTACTATTGTTTTTGTCATTCTCATTTGTTCTTTCTCGTTCCTAATCTGTTCTATCAATGTACTTATCTTCCTCGCTAAACTAGGCACTGGCGGCAGGGATAGTTCAGTGGTCACAGCGCACGACTTATGTGAGTGCGTCTTGGGCAACGTGGGTTCGAATCCTGACTTCACCAAACTATTGTGTGATTGCTGGATATTACGGGTCAGTGCTTTGAGAAGCTCTGTGAGCTTGTAAGTGCGCTATATAAGAGAAATCTATTTCTTTCTTTTTTAAAACCTTTTATCTTGAAAATTCTTCCCAAACTCCTAATTTGTGTATGGTGTCTGTTGGGTCAGCTTGGGGATATTGGACGCTTTCTGCCAAATGGTCACTAGAGTTTTCTATGATATTAATATTTGGCAATGTAGGCATGTTATTTGTATGTTTTGTTAATATTTTATAATGATATTTATATTCTATTTTATTTTTGTAAACTGCGTTTCGATACATTAGAGTATAGCCTCAGACCCCCCTGCATGGGGATGCCTTTATTGTAAAGCGACCAGCTGGTGGAGTGCCTTCAGTGTTACCTTAGGGTTGTTTCAGCAGATCTTTTATACGGATCAGGAGTAAGCCATTTTTCAACCAAGTTGTGGTCCTGACTGGGCTCTTTGCAGTCCGCTGGACCCTATAAACAATGACTAACTAACTAATTTGTTTTCTTCTTGGAATACATTTGAGGGCAACATCCATATGACACCAGTGTTGAAGACTGCTTGTTGTAATGTTTTCACGTAACAGAACTATTGAAGGCCGTTTACGGTTTCAATATTTTCAGCCCAGCATAAATATTAAAGAATATTTGCTATAGTAAGATTTTTAAAATAACACAAATACTGAAGAATGTTTGCTGTTGTAAGATATTTAAAATAACATAGATTTTTTTTACATAACATAAATATTGAAGAATGTTTGTTGTTGTAAGATTTTTAACATAACATAAATATTGAAAGCCGTTTGCTGTTGTAATGTGTTTTCGCATAACATTTGCATAACATTAATATTGAATTCCGTTTCGCTGTTGTGAAATGTTTTACATAACACTGATGTCGAAGGTTTTTCTTGTTGCGAACATGGTTAATTTGCTTTTTTTTTTAAAGTTTTAAATAACATAAGCATTGAAGACTGTTTGCTTTTACGATAGCTCTACCTAGCAATTGTACTGAATGTCGTGTGCGGTGGTAACGTTTTTTTGACATAACAACAATGTTGAAAAGCTGTTGGAAGCGTGCGCCAATCGAAGATTGTAACGTTTTACGTCATAAATGGTTTAGGATAGACAAAAGTCCTTTCTGTTTTGTAACTCAACATGGGTGTTCCTAGTTTTTAAAAAGAAAATAATTTAAATCCGATTTTGTTTGCCTCTGCCTGGGGGTTCTGTGTGTGTATTCTCCACTTTGGAATGTACGCCTAGTGCTTAACTCGAGGCCTGCGTATAATCAATGCCCATTGCTTAACTGAAGCGTTTATGTATAGCTGTTAATTGAGTCGTTTGCATGCTGACGACATTTTAATGCTTCACAATGGAAAAGACTACTTAAAGAGGCCCAATTCCAAGGCTATTTTAAAAATAACAACCTTTTGGCAAAATCGGGTTGACCCTAAATTTGGCATTGTTAACACATTACACAATGATACAGTTGGCATTGTTAACACATTACACAATGATACAGTTGGCATTGTTAACACATTACACAATGATAAAGTTGGCATTGTTAACACATTACACAATGATACAGTTGGCATTGTTAACACATTACACAATGATACAGTTGGCATTGTTAACACATTACACAATGATAAAGTTGGCATTGTTAACACATTACACAATGATAAAGGGGGCATTGTTAACACATTGCACAATGATAAAGTTGGCATTGTTAACACATTACACAATGATAAAGTTGGCATTGTTAACACATTACACAATGATACAGTTGGCATTGTTAACACATTACACAATGATAAAGTTGGCATTGTTAACACATTACACAATGATACAGTTGGCATTGTTAACACATTGCACAATGATCAAGTTGACATTGTTAACACATTACACAATGATGAAGTTGGCGCTGTTAACACATTACAAAATGTTCAAGTTGGCATGTTAACATATTACACAATGATCAAGTTGGCATTGTTAACATATTACACAACGATGAAGTTGGAATTGTTAACACATTACACGATGATAAAATTGGCATTGTTAACACATTACACAATGACACAGCGGGCATTGTTAACACACTACACAATGACATAGGGGGCATTGTTAACACATCGCACAATGACACAGGGGGCATTGTTAACATATTACACAATAACACAGTGGGCATGGTTAACACATTACACAATGATACAAAGGTCATTGTTAACATATTACACAGTGACACAGGGCGCTTCCGGTGCTCAAAGCAAACGCTAAAGCTTAAAGTTTCAATTTAGGTTTTGACAGGGAGTGATGTCCCCTGATTAACGGTACTTCGATTACCATAGCTGTGTGACCTTTGACCATATTTGTGAGCGAAGAACAAAGCTGAAGAGGGTGTCTTTTGGGCTCCGGAATTGGTTAGGTCTGTTTTATCTACCTAAAATGAAAAACCTTACGAGCCAAAAAAAATTTTTTTTTTTAAAACGTATTATGTCTCATACTGGCTTTGGTCGCTGCTATTTGTAGCCTTAGAATGTTGGCTGGCTTGTCAACGACTGTTACTATTAATAAGCACAGAAACTACGAAATTTATTCATGTAAGAAATAATGTTCTTTCGACAGGGTTTATACTTTTTTTTAGTCAGTATATTTGTAAGTGGACAGCACTCACTGTGAATGTTAAAAGGAACTGTCGAGGAACGTGAGCCAAGTGAGCCCCTTTTAAATGCTGTCTCGTTGGTTTCTTGTCAATTATTAGTCCACTTTAGGATTGTCTGGGTTGCAAAAGGGTATGGGAAAGCGGCCGATATTAAAGTTTTTGGTGTGACGTGAGACTTTTTTTTAATTTCTCAGCAGGAGTTGAATTTATTTTTAAATGTAACTACTCTTTGTTCGTTGATTCACATTCTGCCCCCCCCCCTCCCTCACTCCCACCAACTCCGCCCACCCTACTCTCGTCTATCTTTCCTTTTCTTCTGAGCTGTAGGTTTAAAGGAACCATCATATTTCTGAGGAAAATATGCCTTAATAAAGCAAATTACGCACACAGTTTGCTTGGTCCAGGGGTTTCGACAGGGTGCGCTTGACACAACATGTACGCAGTTTGGGTGCTACTTGAGTGGGATCAAAGAGCTTAATGATAGAAAGAGGGGGAACTTGGTACAGAACGGCGAGACGAAAGGTACGAGTTATGCGCCCTTGTCAGCATGCTGAAAATGGCTCGTGGCAGAAAGTCAAAAGGTGACCGAGTGAAACAGGGCGGTGACTTTTGCACAGCCATCAATTGCCATAATGCCAGATACAAGAAAAGTTGTGTTGGCAAGTCCTTTTTCAAATTTCCAAGAGACAAATAAAGGTAAATTGCAATTGAAAAACTTCATTTTTTGTGTGTTTATGTAGGCCTAAACTAAGACCGCTGCAGTGCTGTTAGTGTTAAAACAATCGGAGAGCGGCTTGAATGATTCATGTTATTATACCTATATGCTAAATCCAAAACAGTTTGCTTGCTGACAGTTTACGTTCAACAGGTCGCTCACTGTTTACGTTATAGCTAGGTTGTTTGACTATATTTGTGCTTATATTTCAAAAGTAGATGCCAGATTGGCAGTTTGGCTTCGTCAAACTGCTTATGTTAACAAGTTAAATTAGACCAAGTCTGTTTTCTCCTCGTGATCAAATACTGTGCAAGATAACCCCTTACCTAGACACAAAAATGGTCCTTAATCTGTTGTAATCCCTTTTCGTTTGAGTGTAAACGGGAAAAAAACATGTAATGTAGAAACTCAGTCCTTGTTCTGATCTGTGAATTTCTACGCATTAGATCTATATTGCGTGGAATGTTGTAGTCTAGGTTCTGATTGTTCTGTCTGATTAATTAATTATTTTCCATGAAGTGACTGATGTTATTAAGCCAGTGATGTGGGAGGTGAGAGGGTTGGGTGGTAGGGGGACACCTGATATAAATTAAATTCACACTATTAGTGAAACATTTTGTTATTGTGCTTTATTGTGATTAATTGATTGAATGACAGAGCTCTCTCTTCCCCCAACCTCTCTCTCTCTCTCTCTCTCTCTCTCTCTCTCTCTCTCTCTCTCTCTCTCTCTCACGATTACGGATTTACACAGTTTCGGATAAATGAAACAGTCTGTCATGCATATTTTAATTTTAAAATATCTGTCGTTGATAAAAAAAATAATAAATTCCAGGGCAGAAAACGAACCTATGACATACACACATAAGCAGCATAAAAGCCCTAATAAATGTCAATAAGTAAACATAAACAAACAAACAAACAAACAAAAGACAGCAGTAGCGGAATGTTAATAATAATGATGGTTAAAAGTTTGGTTTTTGCAAACGTTGCCATAAAAATGTTCTTTTGCAATGGCTTAGGCTCAATAAGTTACCACGCACAGATCATTCATATAGCAGATGATGAAATATAGCCAGCCCGAGCAAAGGGAAATAATCCGTGAGAGCGTCTCGCATTTTTGTATAGGACATAATGGAAGTTCCCCCTCTTTCCGTAATAAGCTCTTTGGTGGGATCTTGCAGCCCTATCGCCTTTGGCAGCTCTTTGAGCTGGTAAAGTGCGCTATGCAAGAGCAAGCTCATGTCAGGTTTAGGACTTGGCGTATTCCAAAATCTTCCTTTTGATTGTTTGACTGGCTACCCTGCTGCCTATTTGGAAACAATTCCGTGTTTGGTAAGAGAACAGTGGCACATTTTTCATTCGCTGTCCTTCTTACCAGTATGATTGCTCTGGTGGTTCAGTGTTGAGTTTCTGCCATATCGCCAATGGTGGGTCTTGGACGTTATACACTTCAGTCTTTACCCTTCTGTGTCAATATGATAGGTTACATTTGTTTAGGTAAAAAAAAGATCAGAAAAAAAAAAGAAATCAAAACTATTTGAAAGATCCATAAATCTGTTTAGCTCTCAAAACATTACGCCTGAACTTGACCATGTATTCGCTAAAGAACTTGAAATACTTTCCTACGAGATATTTTGTTTGTACAACCGAAAATATAGGTTGGTTTTCAAGTGTGATCGATTTATTACTGCATTTGAAGTGCTGGATGCCTCCATGACCGGATATTTGCTCCGGTTAAATGTTTAACCACTACTACGACTACGTGGTGTAGCTTTTACAACAGCTATGTAGGCTACAGCTGCACAGAGCTACACATACGGTCACCGTAAACAATAAGGAGAGGATTGCGATTTCATTGGTTTTCGTCTGTTCACTCGGTCACCAGTCTTCATTTGACGATCAAGATTGTGTGTATGTGTGTGTGGGGGGTGGTGGGGATGGGGGGTGAGTGTGTGTGTGTGTGTGCGTGTGTGTGTTCTGTGATAAACGTGTGCAGTGTCAGGACTTCACTAGTGACAGTCTAGCCAGCAACGAACCTGACATTTGTACTGTAGATGATCATGCCAATAGCCAATCATTTATTATAGAATGATTCTTTCATAAACATTGGCTATAAGTAGAAATGTCAAATGTACACGCCTTTGTGTTATAAATCCTCTAAACGATGCAGGATTCCTGAACACAAATCATAGTTTCGGTGACTGGCTCTTTAAGGCTAGTGCACAAGAAGTTTGTGTCTGGACTCAGACTGCGGCTCATAAGACTATCACGATGGCAGAGTACAAGTCTCGTTCGGTACCTATCAACCAGTGTGGCTGGGTGCCTGTCAACCAGTGTGGCTGGGTACCTATCAACCAGTGTGGCTGGGTGCCTGTCAACCAGTGTCATCATGGGTTCTAGAACGGCGTGGGAAAGGAAAAGATTCACGTTGGGGAATGACGTCTTTGATGAACTGAGCCAAGTTTATTACAAGGTTGTTAAATGATAAAGTTAACGCTTTTGGTTGTAATACAATTATCGAAATGTGT
This sequence comes from Oncomelania hupensis, assembly GCA_036898135.1. Taxonomy (NCBI): domain Eukaryota; kingdom Metazoa; phylum Mollusca; class Gastropoda; order Littorinimorpha; family Pomatiopsidae; genus Oncomelania; species Oncomelania hupensis. Next base: position 73,541,426 of record CM072516.1, read on the forward strand.
GTGTGTGTGTTTATGTGTGTGTGTTTGTGCGTAGACATAAGCCTTGAAATGGGTGACTGACCTTGCTTTTTATGCAGAAAATGGGTGTGTGTATTAGCCACCAACTTTTTTTTTCCAGCCACCCACTTTTTTTTCTAAGTTTCTAAGTACATAGGAGTGCTCTTTTAGTGCATGGGAGTGCAGTTGTAGTGCATGAGAGTGTTGTAAGTATAAGGGAGTGCTCTATCCGGGACGGAGAAAATCCAGTCAATTTTAGGGAGAATGTTGAAGAAAGTTCGACCTATTTCGTCGCCTATGAGAGACGAACTAGGTCAACTTTTGAGACGGAAAGAGCCAATTTTACATTTTTAATTTTTTAGAAGAAGTTTGCGTTCTTTCCGTCAAAAAAACAACACTTTCCGATTCCTACATTCTTAGTAAAACCCAGTCTTGGTGTTCTACATGCGTGTGTGTACGTGTGTGTGTTTGTGTGTGTGTGTGTGTGCACCTCACGTTCATCAGCGCTGCAATCATGCCCCTCGGCGTGGAGATGGTTAGGCGCTTTTAACGTATTTGTTTGTAGGCCATGTTTGGTCATTTGCGTTTGGCACAGCAATGTCATTGCCCGATGAGACAATGCAGTATTGCTATTGGAATTCGCCATCTGCTACTCAAGTCGAATAAATGAATTTGACGCCATAGAGATGTCGCTGACCTCAAAACAAAATGCTTGTAATAGGGATGTCAACGATTTGTCGTGCTGACACTTCTGCTTTACGTGCTACTGTGTGTATGTGTGTGTGTGTGTGTGTGAGTGCGCGCGCGCGTGCACGCGCGTGTGTGTGTGTGTAGTAAGCTTAAGTACGTGTTCTTGTGCATGCCACATTTTGTATTATTCTCTCTCTCTCTCTCTCTCTCTCTCTCTCTCTCTCTCTCTCTCTCTCTCTCTCTCTCTCTCTCTCTCTCTCTCTCTCTCTCTCTCTCTCTCTCTCTCTCATGCTCACTCCCCGTATATTTTACCGCCAAATAACCTCTGTAAATGTGGACATCTTAGTAGCCTTACAAGTCTACGTCACCATCACCATCATCATCACCATCTTCATCATCATCACCATCATCATTATCACCACCACCATCATCATCCCTCATCATCATCATCGCCATCATTATCATCATCATCTCCATCATCATACGTCATCATCATCATCATCGCCACGTCACCATCATGATGATCATCATCATCGTCATTATCCTCCTCCTACTCATTTGCTGTTTGCCTTTAAGCCTCACCTAGTCCTTTCCTGCTATTTCTTAACCACGTATATAATTACCTGTGGGTTGGTTACCTGAGGTTCAACCACCTATTTACCTGGATGAGTCTCACCTGCCTCTACATCTTCTACCCATTATTTTACCTGCCCTTCTCAACATCGTCATCTTTCTGCTAATCTGCATAATTACTCACTTCCTTCTCTCCCACCTTCTCCTCCTCCTCCTCCGTAGTTTATTGTGACGTGTTGTTGCCGGGCGCTCGAGTGTTCTATTGACCTAGATGACATAACACTTTCCTTTACCTGTGCCTTCCTCTTCCATCTCACCTGCCTCCCTCACCTTCCTTTCTCTTTCCCATCATCATCATCATCTTCCTCCTCCTCCTCCTCGTCCTCGTCCTCATCATCATCATCACTATCATCATCATCATCATCATCATCATCATCATCATCATCATCATCATCATCATCATCATCATCATCACTATCATCATCATCATCATCACTATCATCATCAACCGAAATGCTTGATTACAACAACCCTTTGCTTTTTACCTTCATGTTTCACCTGCACATTTTAAACTTCTACTCTCCTTTACAGCAACTAACCTCACGTTCACTGTCATCCTTATCCTAATCTTCATCCGCTTCATCGCCATCACCATCATCATCGTCGTCGTCGTCATCTCGTCATCATTATCATCATCGTCGTCGTCATCTCATCAACTTCATCGTCGTCATCCTCATCTTCGTCGTCATCCTCATCTTCATCGTCATCCTCATCATCATCATCATCATCATCATCATCATCATCATCTTCATCATCATCATCATCATCATCATCATCATCATCATCATCATCATCATCATCATCATCATCATCGTTATCATAATCATCATCATCGTCATCATAATCATCGTCATCATCATCATCATCGTCATCATCAACATCATCATCGTCATCATCATCATCATCATCATCATCATCATCATCATCATCATCGTCATCATCATCATCATCATCATCATCATCATCATCATCATCATCGTCATCATCATCATGATCATCGTCATCATCATCATCATCATCATCATCGTCATCGTCATCATCATCAAATTCTTTCTTTCATCCTGCTTTTCATCCTCCTGGTCATCCTCATCATGACCAGACTAACTGGCGGCAGGGATAGCTCAGTCGTCAGAGCGCACGACTTGTTGTGAGTGCGTCTTGGGCGACGTGGGTTCGAATCCTGACTTCAGCAAACTATTGTGTGATTGCTGGATATTACGGGCCAGCGCCTTGAGAAGCTCTCTGAGCTTTTAAGTGCGCTATATAAGAGAACTTTCTTTCTTTCTTTCTTTAACTAGTTAAAAGTTACCTTACGCGCAGCCTCCTATTTATCTGGATGCTCAGCTGCCTAATACCTTTTTACTTTTCTCACCTTTTACCTTTTACCTGTCCCCAAATCCTCATTTTCTCAGACACCTGCGGTTAACATGAACCCCATGGGATGAAGCCCATGGAACGGACCTCAAGGGACCCCGAAAGGCTGACGCGCGACGATTGCAAATGCTGGGTTGATCTTTGACTTAAAGAAATGGTTGGGTGTCTAGACTACGGATATGCGTGGCATGGATTCCCAGCTTCGCGGCTCGCTTAAGGCGTGAGCGATAGTTCACTTCCAAGATCCAAGATTTAATCCCATTGCATCTCTTTGGTATGCGTAGAGTACACAAACAATAACAACAACAACAACAACAACAACAACAACAACAACAACAATAATAATAATAATAATAATAATAATAATAATAATAATAATAATAATTATTATTATTATTATTATTATTATTATTATTATTATTATTTTTATTATTATATAATTATTATTATTATTATTATTATTATTATTATTATTATTATTATTATTATTATTATTATTATAATCCTATCCTATCCTATCCTATTCCCTAACTCTGAGGTCGTTGCCCAGATGATCGTTTAGCCAGCATACTCCATCTTTCTCTGTCCTCAGCAACCCTGATGGCTTCGCTCAGTGTCAAGCCAGTCCATTATCGAATGTTGTCTCCCAACCTAATAATAATAATAATAATAATAATAATAATAATAATAATAATAATAATAATAATAATAATAATAATAATAATAATAATAATAATAATAATAATAATAGCAGATTGATAGAAAAGAGCAGGAATGAGAAAGAGCAAATGAGAAAGACAGCGACAGTGGGAATTTAAAGCACTACATTTCCAGAAAGTGGGGATACTATTTATACTGAAACCCCCGGCACCCTCACGGGGGTACCAAACGACTGGCTCAAAATTAAAGGCGCGTACATTTAAGGGGTTTAGGATCGGCTCAGTTGTTCTGGACGTTAGATGGCGTGCGCTTGGTGCAGCAAGTTGACGTTTTTCAGTGGCTGGGTTTAGATTCTTGTTTTGGATCATCGCCTTCATTCCACTCCTTGCGCCGGTGAAGTGATAGGCTAGGCAAGGACAACAACGTACGGCAGCAGAGAAGGGGAGATAAGAGCTTTCCTAGCCTTCCCTCATTCCATGGAAGACAGCAACTAATAAGGATGATATCCAGCATGTTATCAATATACTCCACTCCCTTCTTTTGAAGCGAGACACCTTTATCACTTTTTAAAAAACAAACCAACTTTATTATCACCAAGGTGAGATTCGGGCACTTTCAATTTCGAAAGTACAGCAGCCCCCAAGTGAAGCGCTTTACGCAAGGTACATGCTGGGTGTGTTCTTGTCACCGGCACTCACCCGTCTAGGACATGAGTGTCAGGATCTTTAAAGTCCGTTATGACGGAATGCATGCGACACACAGACTAGACCTCGGTTTATACTCTCATCCGAAGGAGTAGGAAACGGGAGTAAAGTGTCTTTCCCAAGGACACAGCACAATGCCCAGGCCTGGGCTCGGATTCGGGACCTTCTGATCCGCAAGCCAATGCTCTAACCAATCGGCCACCGCGCCTCCTCTTGTGTTGTACACAAACCTTTTGTCCCTGTTCTTCAAGTCGCCTTCAGTCACTTTCTAAACATAACCAACAACAACAACGGTTTTAATACCAACTCTCTCTCTGTCTTTCCCTCTGTCTGTCTCTGTCTGTCTCTCTCTCAAAAGAAAAAAATGAAGAAGACGTTATTTAAAAAAATATATATTTCTTATTTTATTTTTATTTTTATTTTTACAGTGTTTTTTAAAAAAAAATTGTGTTGGAGCATGAGAAAACCAGGCTAAAGTGTCAAAATATGAAAAATTACTTATTTATTTATTAACAAAGTACTAAAAATAATCTTCAAAATGCAAAAAACAGAATTGTTTTACCTTTATTGGTTGATGTTTTATGATTTTTTTAAATATTTTATTTTCTCGGGGGCTAATTTCCAGAAATTGCCTTCAAAGTTTTGAATTGTAAAATGATCAATACTTCACAACCAGAATTTTTCCATGCATGTATTTGGTATCAAAACAATCAGGAAGATGGCAGCAATATGGCAGTGAGTTGAGATAAGATGAGAAAATTCACATTATACACCATCCACACAATACTGAACATAAACAAATTAAAACAGTACGCACAATTTTATTCTGTACCCATCCATAATGCATAGTGTTTTTAAACATATTAGAAATAAAACAAGTGTTTAGCAAGTCTATAATAACTCAAACACATAATAATATATCAAGAACATGGCCTGAATCAATCATTTTTCTAAAATAAACCCTCACATAATGCCCCCTCCCCCCCCCCTCTTAAATCCCTCATCCGTCAAGTAATCTTTTGTTTAATTGCAAGCAGCTACATCAGCTCAGTTCAAATAGTCAAACAAAGATTACAAACCTAAAACAAAAGTTTCATTAGGTAGTTTTCAGTCCTAATAATCAAGCTTTAATAATTCCCCGATTCTCCACTCCCTTCCGCACGTCGAATATATCTGTTGCGTCACAGGTGTAAATCAAAATAACATGTCATTTTGCTCTATAAAGTTTAAATAAACACAAATATCAAAGCAAATACTAATTACTAGTAATTTGGTAAATAGTCCTCATGTTCATTTCCTAAAACAGACAAACCAACAATAATAAATACTGAGAACATAGTTGTCATGCTAGTAATATTGAATGCAGGCCAGACTACTTACCTTTTCAACCACCCCACCCCCACCCCCCCACCAAAATATACTACTGAAATATTTTCCACACTCCTACTGTAATTCTTTCACTGATATCGCCTTTTCAACCTTTACCTAAATCTATGCAAGTAGAATGACGGATTATTAAAGACACGCCAATAGCGAAGAGGCCTACGAAACATGAATCAATGAATGAAAACAAACAGTATCGTTTAATAACAGGATCAAGCTTCTGCTCGTCAGAATCATAATCCTCATCACAGTTCCCACCGGCACCATCATAAAAATAGTCCGAAAGCAGGTCTTGGAGCTCTTCAGAAGCAAAACCGGGTCGATTCAAGGCCCTAGCTACTCTAGCAGACGACACATCTACTGACGCTGGAGACGAAGCCATCACTTCCGGTTTCCAAAAAGAATCGGTCACTTACTTTGACAAATTGTTTCTAACAAATGCAACATAAATATTGCAAGAAAACACTTGAAATAGATGTAAGATGAGTTTATCTACATTAAAAAATTCACTTTGAACTAAAAATCGTCGAAAATCTATAGGAAACACTTCCGTTTTTCACGACCCGGCAAGAGACGCATTCAAACACAACTTGTGTCACAAGCAAGCTTCAGAACAAGGAATTTCATGGAAAATTCATACGCCACACACTTTTATGTACCAAAAAGTAGTACCAATAGGAACTTTTCACTCCCCAGACGTTATATATCAATCCACATTGGGGATTTCCCTTCATAGTCGGACAAGAAAAGTTGGGGTATCGGAGGTCAATTAGTGCCATTGTTTTAGCAAGGTGTGATCAAGACCCTTATCAAAATCAACAAAATAAACAATGTTTTAGTAATTTTTGAACAAAATCCGTTTGGGATATTAAAGAAAAGTCTTAAATAAAGACAAAGAGGCAACAATCTTAAAATTGATGGGGTAGCCTATTTTTAGTGTTCTACGGCTGTAGCAGCGAATCAATCCTGGCGTCTTTAGCCGGGTTTTGTCATGCGGCAACACAATTGTTTAAACAATCAATAACGATGGAAGCGACAGGCTATTATTAATTCAGTAGAGCAATGTCCGCAATTTTACCTGTTGGCTCTCAGCTGTTGCGTTGCTTTCTACCTTTCACCTTACCTGTGTGAATCATTTTCCAAGGCACCTGCATCACACACGGGTCCAGCGGAGACATATGTCTCGACATGCAACGATGGCACACGTCTATTACGTCTGGGCAAACTTGTAGAACATGTTTTCTTTTTCCACTCCTTCTTCTTCTTCTTCTTCTTCTTCTTCTTCTTCTTCTTCTTCTTCTTCTTCTTAGTGACTCACGGGCGAGACACATTGTTTATAATGATGTGCCATTTAAAGACCTCGTCCCTGTCGTTAAATTAATGATTCACGGAGTTCAGCTGTCCCCAGAATGTGAAGTTCATTGCAATATTTAAAAGGTTTACCTGGAAAGCAATGAGCTAGTGTTGCCCTCATGAGGTTACATAACAGGTTCTGCTTGTGAACCAAGTTGCAAGAGTAACCTTTTTAATCCCTTCTTATGTACACATGCTTTTGTAATTTGCGTGAGTGCGTTTTGTGGTGTTGGCTCTAGAGTTAAGTCTCATTATCAGTTTTAGTTTTTGGCACGATGAACGTGTGTAGTGTTGGCAATATTTTGGATTGTGTGTGTGTATGTGTGTGTGTATGTGTGTATGTGTGTGTGCAGCTAAGGATGTGTATGTGGAAGGGATGAGGGGAGGTAAGAGAGAGAGAGACAGAGACAGAGAGAGACAGAGAGACAGAGAGACCAATTAGCATTGCCCCCAAACATTTCCTAGTACAGTTTATATTTCAAATGTTTTAGTTTTTATATTCTAAATCAGTCAGGACACCTGCTGTTTACATTTTAGCCAACAAGGAAAAGGTTAGTTGACCCCATTACTTCGCTCGCTGAAGAATGTCATTTTTTAACCAGACAATATAATGGTCATTTTTTTCGTCCCATTAACAGAAGAATTTACATTAATCCGTCTACTCGTGAACATAATCGCTCTTTCTACGCAAGATCAGAACGCTATGTTAAAATAATGAGTTGCGAAGCCGAAGTCCCGGGAAGCAACACAAAACCCACCAATATTTTGATGTTTTGAATGCTAGTGCTCCACGTGTGACCGTGTTTGAAGCATCTATGGTGCCATTGTATTACACATGTTTTGTGATTTAAAACCTCTTCTAAATTTGTTTTGCATGCAACAACATTGTTGTAGTCAGTCACATTGCATACTTTTCGCAAAGCGCAGCACTAATATATTATTTTATGCATTCGGTGATGCGCAGTCGAGCAACAGCCATTATCGGTGAAAAACCAAAGGAACATGACGATTGTCAAATTTATCTCAGCGACAAACGCTCAGTTTAATCGAACTTTATCAACTTTATGATGATGATTAATAGTCTTTATGTCTTTTTGTGGGAAATATATTAGTTTTGTATTCGAAAGAATGGCATGGGCTTTCTCACAGTTTACATTATTTTAAGAAGAAAAAAAAAGAGTAAAGGTTATCCAGGAATCTTTTGGCCCTAGGAAGAAAAGTGGTTATTGATCCCCCCTTTTTTTAAGGGCCAGCTTCACGAGGCCGGTGGTCATTCCTATTCCCCCTCCCCACTTTGATCTGTATATCCGTCTCTACTCTTTCTCTCTGTGCTCTCTATTTGTCTCTCGGTGTATCTCTGTCTTGTTGTATTGGTGGCACGTGATTAACCCCGTGTCTACAGGCCGGTGGCCTTATTTTGATGCAATAAATTGTTGTTGTTGTTGTTGTTGTTGTTGTTGTTGTTGTATATATCTGTCTCTCTCTGTCTCTCCTCCTCCTTTCTGTCTTTATGCCTCTGTCTTTTTCTCTATTCTTCCTATCTCTCTCTTTCTCTGTCTGTTACTCTCTGTCTATCTTTCTGTATGTCTCTCTACCTTACCTTGTTTGCTTTTTACCCGCCCCCTATCTCTTCCCACCCACCCCACCCCACCCCACCCCTCCAGTCCATTCCTCTCCCATCCATTCTGCATTGTGTGACCAGCGCCTTGAGTTGCGATGATGCTGGGAAATAGCACTATAAGACTGACACACGTAGCCTAAAACTTAGTCGACGTCCCTCACTCATGGCGGTGTAAGGGCTACGCAGTTTCCATGTCAGTGACCCATGTATGAATGTTTTCACGGCAAGTTTGGATCAGTAATTCGCGTGCTGTTCTGCCACCATACTCAGGGATTATAATAGGCCTTTCGTAATTGTATTGTTATTGTAACAACCATTGTGGGGAGATTACTTTGTTTGTACAATTTAGATAGCCTTTTTTTCTTTTATCCCCCTTTAATTTTTTTGGGGGGAGTGGGGGGAGCGGGGTGGGAGGATGTGTGTGGAGGAGATAGAAACGCCGATTATATGGTACAATAGAAAAGCGTGCATTCAGTGTTTATCTTTCAATGTTTCTATCTTTGTTTCTTTGGTTTGGTGGTTTTTGTCTTTCTTTAAAGTGGGTATACACGGTCTCTTTCTTCTTCTTTTTCTTGTTTTTTTTAATTTTTTTTTAAAATTTTTTTGTGGGGGGAGAAGGGGGGTTGAGGTGGGGAGGGAGGTGGGTTGAGGTGTCAAATTGTTTACTGTTCAGTCTGCACCAAAAAAAACCATGCTTTTCTGTTGACAAATACTACCTGTATTCACTGGCGGCAGATGGTTAGGTCAGGACAGGTAGAAAGAAAGAAAGAAAAGAATAAAAGAAAAGGAAAAAAAAGAAAAGAAAAAGAAAGAAAGAAAAGAAACCACCATCACAGATACTCACACAACACACACACACAAACTCGTGCGCATACATACACCCCCACCCACTCCCTCTCACCCTTCCCCTAACACACACACACACCGTCATGCTACCATCATACAACACACATGCAACACACACACACACACATACCAATAAGTACACACACAAAACCCATCACAAACACACACATACACTCGTAGGCTACGTTTAAAAAATTTTTTTTAAATAATTTTGATAAAAAATTTCATTAGCAAAGAAATAAACAAATTAAAACCACATACGCGTGCACACACACGTACACTCTCCTACGCCAATAGCGTACATATATATACAGGTAATGTCACTATTTTTGCCAACAGAAAAAGCACACAAATCTAGATGCACAGTTTAAAAGGGACTACGAAAACTTTCGACTCCGATCGAAGCTAAAGTTTTTAGCGCCCCGAAAATCGGGGCAACTATGTTGTATTCCCGCTCCCTTCCCTCCCCTCCCTCCGGCCTCCCCTTACCTTCCCCACCCCCCGTCTTCTAGGTGTCTCTGTTTTGCTATGCAAGCAAAGAACTGTGCCTTCGCTGCGAGGATTTTTTTGGGACTCGGCCAGTCCCATGACATAAATTTCCGTGGACTCAACCAGCCCCATAACATGAAATTTCTTGAATTCAACCAGCCCCGTAACATGAAATTCCGTGGATTCAGCCAGCCCCAAGACAAAATTCCGTGGACTCGGCCAGCCCCATGACATGAAATTCCGTGGACTCAGCCCTGTGCCATGAGCTTGCACATGAACAAGTAAATATTTCGAAAGAGTTAATGCTGATGCTGATGCTGCTGCTGATGATGATGATAATAATTATAATAATAATAACAATAACAATAACAATAATAATAATAATAATAATAATAATAATAATAATAATAATAATAATAATAATAATAATAATAATAATAATAATAATAATAATAATAATAATATTTATTTTATTTTATTTTATTATATTTTATCCAAACAACTGTCTGCTCATAGCGCTCACACGCATGCACACATTCAGTTGTTGTGATTTTTTTTAATAATTAGAGAGCACTCATACCCCCATTGTAATTGCCAAATCTGGATAAATAAAGTTGTTTGAATTGAATTGAATTGAATTGAATAAACATGGTAATCTTAAAATAACCATTATAAAGAGAGAGAGAGAGAGAGAGAGAGGGAGAGAGAGAGAGATGAAGAAAGAGAAAGAGAGTGAGAGAGAGAGGTATGTATTCTAAAAGAAATATGTACCTGTACAAAATGTAAACTTTAACATTAAGGTAAAACACGAGACAGCATTTTAAAACAGGGAAGACAAAATAGGTACAGTGGTTACAAATATAACATCCTATCCTATCTTATCCCGTAACTCAAAAATCGTAGTGGCACCACAGATGATCGTTTAACCAGCGTACTCCATCTGTCTCTACCCTCAGCAACCCTCATGGCTTCGCTCAGTGTCAAGCCAGTGCATTCTTGAATGTTGTCCTCCCACCACTTTTTCTGTCTCCCTCTTCTTCTGCCTCCTTGCACCGTGTCTTGCAGGATGGTATTTGCAAGACCTGATGCTCTGGTGATTTGGCCATACCATCGGAGTTTCCGTTTCTTCACCACTTTGAGCATGTCATCGTGTTGTCCAATGGCATGTGTGATGCTGTCGGATTCCGTTGTTGGTGATGTGCTGATGTATAGGAAATGCTCAGAAGTCTTCTGTAGCACCTCATCTCCATGCTTTGTATTCTTCGTTGCAGATCTGCTGTGAGAATCCATGTTTCGCAAGCGTATAGGAAGGTTTAAATGACAAGGGAGCGGAGCAGCCTTACCTTGGAATGTAGACTGATGGTCCTGTCTTTCCAATATAACATACAAATATAACATATAAAGACAAACATAATATACAAATATAACATATAAATACAAATATAACATACAAATATAACATACAAATATAACATATAAGTCACTCAAGCTAAAAATAAATTGACTGCAAATATGAGTCGCAAAACCAAACCATTAACAGAATCAAATGTATACAAACCAGTCTTTTGAAGAAAAAAAAAAAAGCAACCCAAACGACATTGTACTAAATTTTGGTACGATTTTTCTTCTGTCCGGTACCAACACTCATTGTGAATTTTAAAAAAGGATTTGTGGCTCTGACATGCGTGATGATGGGTCGTTTTAATGGTGCAACACATTCCTGGATTTGACTCATTGCATGTGTTATTTTACGTCATGCACTGCAATGTATTAAAACCCGAAGTTGTGTTGCAATTAAAAGGAATGTTAACAGTCGTTACATTTAATTCAGTTGTCTTTGCCAAGTGACTTACTCACTCTGCCAAGGGCATAAGTGGTTAAGGGGAAGAGGGGAAGGGAGAATGGAGAGGAAAAGAGAGAGAGATATATAGAGAAAGAGCTAGAAAGAAAAAGAGGGTGAGAGAGAGAAAGATAGAGAAATAGAGAGAGAGAGAGTGAGAGAGAGGGAAAGAGTGAGTGAAAGATAGAGAAAGGGATAGAGTGAGAAAGAAAGTGATTGAGAATGTGAGATAGAGAGAGAGAGAGTGAGAAAGAGAGAGACAGAATGAGAGAGTAAGAGAGAGAGTGAGAAAGAGAGTGATTGAGAATGTGAGATAGAGTGTGAGATACAGAGTGAGAAAGAAAGTGATTGAGAATGTGAGATAGAGGGAGAGAGAGAGTGAGAAAGAGAGAGACAGAATGAGAGAGTGAGAAAGAGAGTGAGAATGAGAGTGATTGAGAGAGTGAAATAGAGAGAGAGAAAGAGTGAGTGAGAGAGAAGGAAAGAGAATGAGAAAGAGAGTGATTGAGAGAGTGAGATAGAGAGAAAGAAAGAGAAAGAGTGAGTGAGAGAGAGGGGGAGAGAGTAAGAAAAAGAGTGATTGAGAGAGAGTGTGAGAGAGAGAGAGAGAGAGAGAGAGAGAGAGAGAGAGAGAGAGAGAGAGAGAGAGAGAGAGAGAGAGAGAGAGAGAGAGAGAAAGTCAGACAGGCAGACAAGTTGATGTAAATTTCAAGGAACGTACAGGTGCAAAGAGTATGACCCACAATCCCTTTCCTATCCTATCCCATCCCGTAACTCGAAGGTCGTTGGGGCACCACAGATGATGGTTTAACCAGCGTACTCCATCTTCCTCAGCAATCCTCATGGCTTCGCTCAGTGACCCACTCGCGGGGTAGTTTTGTACACGCAACGTGTAGCGAAGGTTTAACCAATGTCGGCAGCGTCCACGACCACCATTGGCGATATGGCAGACGGGAATAACCATCCCAGGGAAGAAAGAATAAAAGGCCTAAATTACCGCTGAACCACCAGAGCAATCCTACTGCTTTTTGTACGGACAGTGAAAATAATGGCCACGTTTATTTTACCCACCACGGGAATCGAACCTGGGTCCTCAGCGTGCTAGGTGAACGTTGGGCCACTGAAACAGGGTCATTACTGAGTCCAACGATGGACCCCTAACATGTGTGTCTACACATAAATCTACTCAGCGGAACGACACGTTCACTGCTGTCCTTTTACAAAAGAAAGCCGCGGTTAGAAATTCGTATGCTTTGTTTATATATCGTGACGCTTTTTTTTTTTTTTTGCTTATTCAGCTGGTTTAAAAAAAAAAAAAGTCGGGCGACATTTGTTGAACTTCGCATTTCATTTATTTTTTCTTTTTGGACAAAAAAGTAAAGTTTTGAATGGAAAAGGGACATCACCCGGCTGTTTGTCTACACTGCGTAGGATAGTGTCCCTTTAGCATCTGTGCACACACCAGTTGCGCACTTTTATACAAGGAGATTTTCTGGGATTAGCGTTGGAATTCTTTTTCTTGTCTTTGCCTTTTGCTTAGTCGTCAAGCGGGCGGCTGGGTGGGAGCAAGAGGAGGGGGTGGGAAGGAGTAAAGGGGAGTGTGATTGAGAGAGAGAGAGAGAGAGAGAGAGAGAGAGAGAGAGAGAGAGAGAGAGAGAGAGAGGGACAGACAGACAGACAGAGACAGATCGGGTGTTGGTGTGTTTGGTGGGATGACATGCATGACATGTAGGTTGAATGTATGTGTGTGTATGTGTGTGTGTTTGTGTGCGTGTATATAAGACAGAGCAAGAGAGATAGATAGAGAGAGAGAGAGAGAGAGAGAGAGAGAGAGAGAGAGAGAGAGAGAGAGAGAGAGAGAGAGAGAGAGCGGGCGTGTGTGTGTGAGTGTATGCGTGATTATAAACTCAACAACAACACCTGGGTAGCAAGCGTTAACATTTTCGGTTTATTAAACTAAAACTTTCGTCAGTATTAAAAAGAATACTGTACCATTTAGAAAAGTATATCAATTATAAAAGATAATTATATTTGAAAACCTTCCTCTGCACCGTATTCACCAACATCACCAAAACATAGTGTTCAGCAGGGAGAGGGGGGGGGGGGAGAGGAAGGTAACGTAAACACACATAGCAACTCCCTCACAATCGCATAACCCGTTCTCCCATAAAAAATAATCTCCAACACCTTACCCCCAAAAAACAAAAAAAAAACAAATCACAAAAAAAAAACTCCCTCAAATAGCTAAATAACTCAAGTATAAGTCCTAAATAGTTCCGCCGCAGTGTCTCCAGACCCCCTTGATCCAACTCCCGCCCCATAGCTCCAAGAAGCTCCAGACGTCGAGTAATCCCAAACATTTAGTCCGTCTGGATAGTTGGTCTTGAGTTTGTGTCTCCAGAACCTCTCCTTCTGTCTCTTCTTGGCTACATCTGCAGACCTCAGCTGCTCGATCACCGTCACTCTCATGTCCAAGATGCTATGACCCTGTGTCTGGAAGTGACGGGCCACAAAATATAATGTGTCTTGTCTGTGCGTATCTGCTGGTTCTAGATTAGTTTTCTTTTTGCGTTCCGGATCATCGCCGATGCTAGATCTTTGGGCGTGGAACCGTCTCTGTAGTGTCTGGCCCGTCTCTCCTGTACATTGGACATTCTAGCAGTTGGCACAGTCTGTCAGGTACATGTATACCAGGTTTTGACTCTTGCAGCTTATTCTGTCTCTGATGGTGAAGATTTCGTCGGTTCGGACGCTCTTGAACGTAGTAGTCTGTTGGAGATGCAATTGACAAATAATGCATCTTTTGCTTGTGCATTGGTGTGCGTGTGTGTATGTGTGTGTGAAGGTGCGGAGACATAAGCCTTGAAATGGGTGACTAACCTTGCTTTTTACCGCAGGAAATGGGTGTGTGTGTATTAGCCACCCAGTGTTTTCCAGCCACCCACTTTTTTCTAAGTAAACAGGAGTGCTCTTTTAGTGCATTGGAGTGCAGTTGTAGTGCATGAGAGTGTTTTAAGTACAAGGGAGTGCTCTATCCGGGACGGAGAAAATACAGTCAATTTTCGGGAAATTTTGCAAGAAAGTTCGACCTATTTCGCCGACGAACTAGGTCAACTTTTGAGACGGAAAGAGCCAATTTTGCGTTCTTTCCGTCAAAAAAAAATCACTTTCCGATTCTTACATTCTTGGTAAAACCCAGTCTTGGTGTTCTACATACTTGTGTGTATGTGTGTGTGTGTTTGTACATTTGTTTGCGCGCGTGGATGTGCTTGTGTCTGTTAGCTTACATGCCTATAGGAATGGATGTGCGCTCGCACCCAGCTCACGTCTGACATTGCTTCCTACCCACCATCTTCTCCCTTTTCCTCTTTCCGCCCCTCAAACCCTCCCTCCGACCTCACCCCTCCCTCCGACCTCATCCCATTGCCGTCCTCCACCCTCCCTAACTCGCTATTTCGGGTCAAACGTTTAACACCTTTGAAAGATTGCAAACAGCCCTATGCCAACAAGATAATGGGGCCTATTTCGTTTCAAGTGGTGTACACAAGTACTGCAATACAAGATGACAGGTCTTTTAACCGTGTCGTCGATCCATCATTACAAATGGATCGCTTAGATTGTACGTATCCATTTGACAGGACATCACGCGGAGCGACAGCCCATCGGAGGGGGGGGGAGGGGGGAGGAGAGGAGAGAGAATAGGGAAAGAAGGGCCCCTCACCCCCTTTAATTTTTTTGGTTGCTTATGGACTTTTCTATCTGTTGAGAGTTTTTTCGCTTTGCAACCAACCATGCCACAAAACAAAATAAACCAAACAAAATAAAAAAAGACAGAATGAGTACCGTAACGGTGCCTAGATTCATTAGGCGGCAGCTCCGCGCGATTTTCGTCATATGGATACACAACTTTACTATCCTAAGGTCTAAAATACACATGTCAGCGAGTAGACTTTAAACGCCACTTCATTCACACTGAAGTTTGAACGCGCCAAGCAACGAAACAATATAAAGACGATCTAAAAACAGAGGTTCCATTAATTTTGAAACGTACCACTACTCCGGTTTAGTCGATTGCATAGATGAGATAGAAAAAAAAGAAGTTTTGTTGTCCGTTTCCAATTAACCGGTGATCTCTACGCTGTCTGAGAGTCAGAGTTCTATCAAACATAGGCTGTATGCGGGCGTATGCCCCCTGACACTCTGGGATTAGCGTTGCGTTCGGGCTGACTACTTCTATAACCTTAACAACAGCCAGATAGCAGTAAAAGGTCTATTTATCATGACGTTTAAAGAAAACAACCTTAGGTATACGCAGTTGGAAGCTGGCCGCAACTGACTACTTCTATAACCTTAACAACAGCCAGATAGCAGTAAAAGGTCTATTTATCATGACGTTTAAAAAAAAAAACAATCTTAGGTACACGCAGTTGGAAGCTGGCCGCAACTGGGAATAATAATGACATGTATGTACAGTAGTTTCATTCGTTCGTGGGTTTGAAAGTCCTAAGCGAAACCTTAGTTTTCAATATAGTGTGTCTGGTCGTGGCGACTTGTCCAGCGTGGCAGTTTGCAAAGCGCCGATAGGGTTCCAAGAAACAATCCGCTCTTTCTTCTGTGACTCCTTGTTGACTGTCCCGCTGACTGTGTAAAGACTCCTGGTTATTAAAAACGCAACCAATAGTCGGACGTCGTTCAGTTCGGACGCCTATGAAGTCAACCGAGCTGTATGAGCGTGCGACTTGTAAGTCGCTCAACCTGTTCCATTTTTAGCACTATTCGTGCTTTCAATCCCATTGCTCTCGTGACTTCCGCCTACTTTCAAGTTTGAGTTTGCTGCATAACATGGAAAGAACCATGTGCGTGTGTGTATGTGTAGGTGTGTATGTGTGTGTGTGAATGTGTGTTGTTTTTGGTTAGGTAGATTGCTCATTAATTAGTGGGTTTTTTTTTACATTACAGTACTATTTTTTACATTTTAATTCTTTACTCATCTATTACAGTGTTTACAAATTCCCTTCATATGGCTGTGCCCCCAAAAGTCAACCTTTGGGGTCCTAGTTTTTGGAAGTAGAAGACATAAAAAGTGCACAAGCTCAATTTAAAGGTTATAACTAAACCACAGGCGCTTGTATCAGGACACGCGAGCGCCTATGCCTGTGACGCGTCTCCCTTTGGTTATCTATAATACAAGGTCCCAAACAGAAGCAAGCCAAACGTACGGGTCATCGCAGTTTTCAAATCTATATGAACAAACTACAAAATTTCTTCCCAAAGAAGGTAACGCATTCATTTCAGCAGTGATTCGCCCAAACATACAAAATAAGAAATATTCTGTCTATTTTTAAACCCGTTACATTTCGATAAAATTGTCAAAAAAGACATTTTTCACAATCGCTTCACGGAAGTGCCCTTTGTTTACCGAAACTATAACTTCCGTCTGTAGTAAACGAGTTTCGGTTTAAACTATCAATGTCCATCGGTTCTCAAGAACGAATTCAAGCGTGTCACTTTAGCTTTTGGGATGGATGCTAAGATTTTTTTTGTGGTAAGAGCTTAATTACAAGAAACATATTGACATGTAGCAAACGTGCAAACGCCACTTCTAGTGTTGCTATTTTAGGGTTGCACTAAAAATGAGGATGTATGAAAAATGAAATCTACTGCACTGGAGCATAGATCTATCTACACAGATGCAGTTCAAACCAATGTAGGTCCATGCGTGACAAGATCAACTACAATGTCACTAAGCATTCAGCTGTGCTATAAAAGACTTTTGTTGTTTATTCCTTTTGAGACCTTTGTGTGTGTAATTAATCCCCACCCTCTCTACCACCGTTTCCCCCTTCTTAATAAATATTTGTGTTGGCCGTTGTGACAGGAGATTGTGGGAGCATCTGTGTTTTGTTTGTTTCGCTTTGTTGTTTAACTATTTATTTATTTTGTAGTATTCCCGCATGTTACATGCTAGTTATAATGATTCAGGATAAGATTATAGAATAATATAAAAGTCATGTCAAGATATGACGTAAACATTAGTATGGTGTTGGTTGTGTCAGTTTTCATCAGTATGACTTAAATGAATTGTTCTTATATAGCCCTTTCCAGTTTAAGAGTTGCTCAAGTTCCAGTTAATATTATGATGAATGTGAGCAAGGTAATCACAACAGAGGGAAAGAGAGAATATTAATAAAATGGAAAACATGAAAAAAGAGAGACAGACAAACAAACAGAAACGGAGACAGAGAATGTAAAAAGAATGGAAGACAAAAGTGTCATCACATCAAAGAATAACACTATGCAAATCCACTCTTCACTTATACATATATATATATTTTATTTTATTTGTTTACGTACTTTCACTCTCTGTTCACCTTTTCTTGAGCGGATGAGGAAATACAAATATACACTAACTGTACACTGCTTTCGTGTTATTAGCTTAAAATTACAAATAAAACAAGTTATTAAGAAAATTTCTATGTAATTTGTCAACATTACTACACAGATCTTTTCAATGTGTATGCAAATAATAAATAACAACGGAATATAAGAAGAAATAAATACATGAAATACATAAATTAATTAATCACTTAATGTATTTAAAGTTATTTATTGGTTTTTCATAAATATCAGTTATTTGTGTATTTTTACACTTTTATTTTCTTTCCCTTCACACTAGTATTCGGAAAGTACAGCAACACTGAAGCAGTATTTTATCTAAAATTTTTAGTCATAGTCATACCAATAGTTTGTTTTTGCAGCTGCATTCACATCTCCATAGAAGATCAAACCATGACTTGTAATAAATAAATTCAATGACAAAGTTGTGTGTTTCATATGGCCAACGAAAATGTTACAAAAAAGAATTTTTAGCTTTTCACCAATTCTTGTTGATGACGAAGAACTCTCATAGAATACTGAGTGTACAGGTAAACAAACCCATATTGGAATACTGCATGATCCGATTGCCGCACACTGTTCATCACAATGTTACTAATAAATGTATCTTTTGCTAGTTACTGTTGTAATTTACAAAAGCTAAAACATGTGAATATTGATTAGCACAATTAATGATTAAGGAGTGAATAACAATAATAACATTAAAAAAAAACTAACTGATAAAATATTTTAGCGCTCATTATGCTGATTTCCTCAACATTCAATACGTTGGTTGTTAATAATTTGTTGCATTTTGAACCTACATCCGAGACAGCCTCCTCTTTAATGTATCTCCCATCCCTGCCCACCGATGCAACGTTTCGCCATTGGCATTTGTGATTTGTGATTTCAACTGGGTTGCTGCTATTTCCATTTAAAACAGTAACAGCAACTTTCTTTCTTATTTTACCAAGTACCATTGCACTTCCTCGCACAAGAAATGTTTTGACACTGCCTGCTTGACCTAAAACAGACACTTTTGGCCCAGAAACTATACGATCGAAGGCATTTTTCTGACACTGCAATGCTGAAGTGAAAGCCATGCGGTTGTAACTAATGAGGAGTAATTTCCCTTTTAGTCTCGGCAAAAATCTCATTTCCGTGAAGCGATTACGAAAAATGTCACTTTTTTGACAATTTTACCGAAATTGAACGGGTTTGAAAACAGACAGAGCATATTTCTTATTTTGTTTGTTTGCGTGAATCACTGCTGAAATGAATGAGTTGCCTTCTTTGAGGAGAAATCTTCTAGTTTGTTCATATAGATTTGAAAACTGCGATGACCCGTAAGTTTTGCTTGCTTCTGTTTGGGACCTTGTATTATAGTTAACCAAAAGGAGACGCGTCACAGGCATAGGCGCTCGCGTGTCCTGATACAAGCGCCTGTGAACTAAACAGATTTATTCAGGAGAGAGAGAGAGAGAGAGAGAGAGAGAGAGAGAGAGAGAGAGAGAGAGAGAGAGAGAGAGAATCCCCCCCCCCCCCCCCCAAATAAGTACAGCTTTATGGTGCCAACAGATCGATTGATTTTCTTATTGAAAGCTTATTGAAATATATTTGATATTAGACTTTGAAAAAAAGAAATGGACATAAAACATAACACTTTAATTCGCTTGAAATATTACAAGAATTAACCTTGCGCGTCGGTGAACAATACCACGATAAAAACATTAAAAACCATTTAGATCTATTCACGTACATTCCACAAAACATACTACACGCGTAGTAGATAGTATTAGTATGCATACAGGAAACCAGTGGAGTTACATATGTAAGAATGTGACACAACCATTCATTACACGTGTAGGCGAATTGCGAACTAGCGTCTCCCCCCGTGGGGGTGCCGGAGGTTTCAGTATAAATAGTATCCCCACTCTCTGGAAATTTAGTGCTTTAAATTCCCACTGTTGCTGTCTTTCTCCTTTGTTCTTTCTCATTCCTGCTCTGTTCTATCAATCTACTATACTATCTCCAGTCACCTACTTTTCCTTTTCTTAAAAACTCTTCCCGGACAATACTCCTCATTTGTGTGTGAGGTCTGTTGGATCAGCTTGGGAATATTGGACGCTTTCTGCCAAATGGTCACTGGGGCTTCCTATGATGTTATTATTTAGCAATGTAGGCATTTTATATGTATGTATTTTGTTGATATTTTATAATGACGTTTATATTCTATTTTGTTTTTGTAAACGGGGGTTCGACAAATTAAAGTAGAGCCTCAGCGTCCCCTGCGTGGGATGTCTTTATTGTAAAGTGACCGGTTGATAGATTGCCTTCAGTGTTACCACTAGGGTTGTTTCGGCAGATCTTTTATGCGGATCAGGGGTGAGTCCTCTTTCACTTCTCTGGTCCTGATTTGGCTCGGAAGAGTCCGCTGGACCTAAAGCAATAACCATGTAATGTAATTGCGAAGGCTGAATAGGGTTTTTAACAATAAATCGACATGGGAGTTTGTAATTATTATAATAATTGTTCCTACAAAGCGCGTTACTAGTTCAAAGAGCTGCTCAAGGCGCTGACAAACAGGATACCCCTCACACTATCCGAGGCGCACACTGGCTGCCTTAGCCGTATCATCTGACGCCTGAGCGACCGTGCATTGGGGAGAAGGGACCTAGTGCTGGCTAGGTGTATTTTTAGGTTACCTGCACATGAGCGTCAGGATCTTTAGAGTCCGTGTGATGGAATGCATGCATACACCTACTGTACGTCACGAAGTTAGTCTTGGATGATGTTGATGACGACGACGACGACGATGATGATGATGATGATGATGATGATGATGATGATGATGATGATGATGATGATGATGAGGATGATGATGAGGATGATTGCTTTTTTTATAGCTCAGTACTCTATGAAAGTCAAGCTCAATGCGCACGTGTGTTTGTAATTAAACGGTAGGTTTTGTTAATAAACGCACATACTTCATTGTACTGTACACACACAAGGACAATCACAGCAGAAATACATGCAGGAAAGTCCTGCATACTACATTGTTTTCACTGTCTTCTTGTGAATAAAGATTCTTTGCCTTGACTTGCCTTGACTTGAAATGCTGTCCCTGCAGACTTGGGCCTGCATGCTAAATAGGCTCTGGTCACATAAATACTGCTTGTGGATCTGCATGCCAATTAATTTACTTTTCATATAAATATTCTTACTTGATACATCAGACGGCGGAAAGGGAAAAAAAACACAAAAAAACATACCCACGTCTTGTAGTGATGATTTACATGTTCATGTTACGCACCCGCCGCGGCACAGACATAAACTTCCTGTTGTCTCCCTTGTCCCGCCTTGTCTCCCCAAAGGGACGTAACGACAGACGCCGCGGAGCCGCTAGGATCGCGTCCCTTGATGAGACATTCGCGTCGTGATTTCATCGTAGACTAGCAAGGTGACGCTATTGTGGACTCAGATATTTTAAAATATGTTGCTTACACATTTATTTGAGAGCTTTCACCTCATTAACGTGGCTTTATAAACTCTGCTGGGATCATACTATCTGGCAGAAAACCCGAAGCTAAAAACAACAATATACAGTAAGCTTACTGGTGTAAAAGTTAGAAAAAAATGATTTCAAGCTCATTTTAATGAGCATCATACATTATCAAAATAGGTAATGTATTCCCACTACAAGCAAAGACTAAATGTTTTCAGCGGGGCATAATTCTTGTCTCACTCCTTCGTTCCCGCGGAGGCGCTTGTCGGTAGCAGGATGGCGAGAGAAGGGGGGGGGGGGGGAGAAGTGGAGTTGGGTGGGGAAGGGAATTAATTATCTCAGTCCATGGGGTGTTTAATTTCAATGGACAAACTGTATAGAAAAAGAAGTACAATGTGATGCACTGAAATAACTTACAATGCCGCAGTTCGAAGGCTTTTCATTTTGTTTACTTTTGGCGAAAAAGGGTGTTAACCTTAAAATTCGCATTGTTATTATATTAAACAGTGATAAAGCGGGCTTTGGTGGCTCAAACCAACCGTTACAGTGTGAATTTTCCAATTCGGTTCTGATTGGGAGTGATTTCCCTTGTTTTAACGGTACATCGATATCATAGCCCTGGGGGCTTGAAGAATGGGTCTTTGGTGCCTGGGTTAATAGGGTCTATTTTATCAACAATGGGTCTTTGGTGCCTGGGTTAATAGGGTCTATTTTATCAACATAAAACCAAACACCGCACGAACAATAATTTTCGGCTTCTGTCTCTTCCCGGCTTAGGTATAGCTGCTATTTTTGTAGCTCCAGAATGTTGGTTTAGGTATAGCTGCTATTTTTGTAGCTCCACAATGTTGGCTTAGGTATAGCTGCTATTTTTGTAGCTCCAGAATGTTGGTTTAGGTATAGCTGCTATTTTTGTAGCTCAACAAATGTTGGCTTAGGTATAGCTGCTATTTTTGTAGCTCCACAATGTTAGCTTAGGTATAGCTGCTATTTTTGTAGCTCCAGAATGTTAGCTTAGGTATAGCTGCTATTTTTGTAGATCCACAATGTTGGCTCGCTAGCCAACGGCTGTTACTCTTTGTTATTAGGCCCAGCAAATCCGAAATGTATTAATATAAAAAAAATTTTTTTTAACTTTCGAAAGAGTCTTTGTTTTTGTTTTTGTAAGCTTTTCTCCCCCCATTGGGGCAACACTCACGGTGAATGTTAAAAGGTTATGTGGTGGTCAAAATAAGGTCCCTTCAACACAGTTCCGCATTGTTAGCGTAGGTTTATTTACATTGCGTAACTGAGATTCGCCGAGGTCAAGTTCACCTCACCCTCCCAGTCTCTGTAGCTCGTTACAGGACTTCAGGTTTTTATTTAGTTGGGTTCTCTGTTTTTTTTTTAAAAAAAGTTACTTTTAGCTTCAAGGGTAGCGAAGTTGTCCAGTGGCTTGGGCCACTTTTAGCAATGTTTCATGTTAAAGAAACGTCGGGGAGTGGTTAGTGGTACTTGGATGGGTGATCATGCTTGGAAGGCAACCGTCAAATGAAACACAGAAAAGATTGGAACGAGCGCATGACACACACCCCATTCCGCCCAGTTGTGAATGAGTAACTGTACTGCTCCTTACTAGGAAAAGCGCCCTATTATTATTATTATTATTATTATTATTATTATTATTATTATTATTATTATTATTATTATTATTATTATTATTATTTTATTATTATTATTATTATTATTATTATTATTATTATTATTATTATTATTATTATTATTATTATTATTATTATTATTATTATTAACCTGGATCTGTTTAGAACCGGGGGAAGTAAAGCAGCGAGGGAAAAGACATAGGCACCGCCCTCACAAAGCTGGCCTAGAGAGAAAATGGAGGTCCCAAACGCTTCCTTCCTCAACGGCCGAAAGGTTACGGAGATACTTTACCACCTTTACCTTTTTAGCTACTGAGAGTGAGTTATGAAGAACGGTCTACAATAACCCCACCCGTTCTCATATAAAGCGCACTTACAAGCTCAGAGAGCTTCTCAAGGCACTGACCACTAATATCCAGCAATCACACAATAGTTGCTGATGTCAAGATTCGAACCCATGTCGCCTACGACGCACTTATGCAAGTCGTGCGCTCTGACCACTGAGCTATCCTTGCTGCCAGTAGACTAGAAAGTAAAGCGTCGAAGAACCAGTTGTACATGACAAACTACTCGTTGTTTGCAAAATAATATAACGAACTATTTTGTGTAAGAGCGAGTTACTCCGGGTGGCCTCGTGGCGCAGTGGATAAGTCGCCGGTTTCCTATGCCGAAGGTCGCGGGTTCGATTCCCGCAAGGGGCGAACGTATGTGACTTAGGTACGAGACTATGGAGGTCACCGAGGGTTTTCTCCGGGCACTCCGGTTTCATCCCTCCCTTCAATAATGGTACAGGATGCAGTCAATATAAAAATTTCAAAAATAAAAAATCGGGTTTCTTCCGTCTTCTAATAACGATCTCCCTGCCTTTACACCACCTGTTTGAGTGATGTATGTTGGTGTGTGTGAGGGTAAATGAGACAGGTGAGCGTGTATGTTGGTATAGATCGCCGCGCTTTGAGCCTTGGGGAAAGGCGCGTACATAGCATCCTGTATTATTATTATTATTATTATTATTATTATTATTATTATTATTATTATTATTATTATTATTATTATTATAAATGGCGGCGTAAAGTGGAGTTTACAGCGTGGTCTTTTTCACAGCTGCAGGGGCTAGCGGCCCGCGACGCATACCAAATCAAGATGCGCGACATAAATAATATTCGGTGCAACACCCGCGCAACGCAGAAAGAGCACGCGCGCGGAATCACTACGTCGCGCTGCTTTTCCACTGACCAGTGGCAGAAAATTGTGGAGAAGCGATCGTAAAGTCTAGGCTTAGTCTCAGCTAGCAGTGTGAGAGTTTGTATCCATGCTCCCTAGTCCACCTCCCTGCTGATGGGGTTAAATGTAAATGAACAGTCCTCTACTATGGCTTTGATTTGAGCCCCCAACGTGTTAGTCGTTGACCCAAATAACGCTGTAGTCACTCCCAGCGACACACAGGGTAGCTGGAGACTCGCCGAGGACTCTCCGACACGAGTGGAAAGAAAGGGAGAATGTAAGCCTCGACGAGTCTCAGCTATGCAGTGTGATTCACAATGATGGGGAGCGAGACCCGCAGAATGCACAACACGTAATGCAAAGGGTACCCTGGTAGCACAGTGGGTTAGAGCCCTAGTTTAGAGGCCTTTAAGAGAGGGGCGAGCTCGGGTATACACTAATATTTCGTATTGTTGTTACATTAAACAATGTGACAAACGAATAGAGATGAAAAGGAAAACGAACACCTCACAGGGAGCTGGTGCCCACCGAAAAATCAGCAGTGACATCCAAAAAGGCATGTGCACAGCAAAAGAAAACTGGATAGTAGATCAATGCCAGGAAATATAGAACAGTCTGAACAAAAACAACAGCAAGAAGGCCTACCGTACTGTGAAGCGACTGACAAATATTAAACAGCCCAAAGTCTCCACGATCCAAAGCAAGTCTGGCTTGTGCCTTACAGAAGTGCAAGAAGTCTTGGATAGATGGACAGAGTTCTTCTCTGACCTTTACAACCACAGGCCAAGAAAGCATTTGACCGAGTCTTGCATGCAGCTCTGTTGGCAACCATGAGTGTGTACAACATCAGCCCCAACATTATTGAAGTCATCAAAAGCCTGTTTGACAAGGATATCAGTGCAATCCTCCACCACAACGCCATCGGGAACTGGTTCAGAACAACAGTCGGCGTGCGTGAAGGATGCCTACTCTCTCCAACACTTTTCAACATCTTTCTGGAGCGCATCATGTCAGATGCCTTTGCAGATAATCAAGGCTCAGTCAGCATAGGGAGTAAGGCAATCTCCATTAATAGATTTGCTGGAGAAGAATTTGAACATCTAGTACAGAGGCTTAACACTGCCTCCAGAGCCTTTGGAATGGAAATAAGTAAGGTTCAAGGCATCTGTACACTCATTACATACAAGGTTTAAAGGAAATGTAAAAGAAAACAACTAAAGTTAAAAAGTTACGTCATCATGATTACATAACTCGATTTGCTTAAGTTAGGTTTTACTTGGAAAGTCTAAGTATATACCAAACTTGAACCAAATCCCTCCAGTATTTGGGAAGAAAATAGGATTAGAAAAACAAAAACACAGCAAATTATGACGTCACCATAATGACATCACATGGATGACGTCACTCCAAATAACATAGTTTTCTTTAAGGCTCAAGGTATCTGAACAGTTTATATTACATAGGAAGTATTTGGTTATGAAATAGTGAACCCTACAAAATGATTTTTTTTAAGTTTCCGTATCGGATAACGTCATCATTGTGACGTCATAATGTTTGTGTGGTTTTTTTTCTAATCCTATTTTCTGTCAAAGTACGAGGGATTTGGTTCAAGACAGTGTACCTGTACCAAAGTAAAACCAAACTTATGCAAGTCGAATGACATAATCATCGTGACGTCATTTTAAAAAAAGAAGGCAAACTTTTAAACAATCATTTTGTAGGGTTCACTATTTCATAACTAAAAACCAAGTTTCAAAGAAATTCGTCCATTAGTTTCAGATATCACTTCCGGACGGACGCCGGACACTAGACGCCTGACGGACGCACAAAGCCAAAAACAATAGTTTTCACAGCGCATCTCGAGAATTAATTATTATTTCGTTAGCCCAGAATATAGCCAAAGAGGAAAATGAAGTAACTGTTCTGTCAACCAAAACTATAAAGCGAATGCTTTCCAATGCTCTCTGAGCATGCATGCTGTGACAGCATGGATTATGAGCGCTTTACGAGTGACTATCAATCCAACTGAAACGAATTGTTCTTATATTTATGAAGACTCTTACCAGTCCAAAGACGGACTCAAAGCTCTGGCAGTAATCATGATCTAACTACAAGGTGACGTTAAACAAAGTTGGGTGCCTGTAGCTCTCTCCATAGCAATTGCACACTGGCTTACTGTTGTTGTTGTTGTTGTTGTTTGTAGATTATAGTCACACGACACTTTCGCATATAGGTGACTACTGGACCGATTTATACTGACACCAGCGGGCCAGTTGTTGGTAAAGGGGAAAATAATATGATCACACGTTGACCAATCCGGGATTCGAACCAGCGACCTTTCGGTTACTAGCAAGACGCTCTTACCAACTGAGCTACCCGGCCCCGCAGGCTTACTGTACTAGAGAATGAGAGACTTATACAGTACTTGATTCATTCGCTAGCCTGTGTGCTACCCGCCGCGTTTCTAAAGAGGATCCCTTCACAGGCACCCAAAGTGTGTAATACTTTTGGTATCTAACGCAAGCCCACCCCAGGCGTCAAACTTTGACATCAAAAGCATTGGTAGACAATGATCAAGTCACAGAATGTTGTCCAAATTTTGCCTAAACACCACTGGCTGTTTTGTTCTCTGCATTTTTGACACAGCGCGGTTTGTGTTCCGTTCTAGGCACAGGCGCTTGTATATGGACACGCGAGCGCCTATGCCTGTGACGCGTCTTCCTTTGGTTATCTGTAATACAGAGACGCGTCACAAGCATAGTATTATAGATAACCAAAAGGAGACGCGTCCCAGTCATAGGCGCTCGCGTGTCCAGATACAAGCGCCTGTGGTTCTAGGGGTCTCACACTTCAAACAGCCACGGCACGCGAAGGGTTATGATTCAGTTAAGCTTCTATTATCTCATCCTCCTTCCCTCACCCACCTATCCCCCCCCACCCCTCTCCGCTCTCTGTTTCGATGATCCTAATTAAAG
This sequence comes from Oncomelania hupensis, assembly GCA_036898135.1. Lineage (NCBI taxonomy): Eukaryota > Metazoa > Mollusca > Gastropoda > Littorinimorpha > Pomatiopsidae > Oncomelania > Oncomelania hupensis. The sequence continues at coordinate 73,568,735 of CM072516.1, forward strand.
TGTGTATGTGTGCCTGTGCGTGTGTGTGTGTGTGTGTGTGTGTGACTGGCTGTCTATGTGTGCACTCTCTTAGTTGCGAGTGAGCGTGTGTGTGTGTGTGTGTGTGTGTGTGCACTTGTCCCTAGCGTGTGTAAGAACCCAGAATAGTGTCTGCACTATGTTTTGCTGCGCTGTTCTTTCCGCTGGTTGCGGGCGGTGACCCGGTCTCTTAATTCCTCCGCCAACAGAACTATTTGTTCGGGGACCAACAAACGTTTTCAGATGTCGTCATCTGTTCCTTTGTTTTACAACTGAGCACGTCAGTTTTCTTTTAAATTCAGCCACCACCCTTTTTTCTTTCTTTCTTTCTTTCTTTCTTTCTTTCTTTCTTTCTTTCTTTCTTTCTTTCTTTCTTTCTTTCTTTCTTTCTTTAGTAGTTTCTTTGTTTCTTTTTTTTCTTTCTTTCTTTTTTTCTTTCTTTCTTGGTTCTTTCATTTTATCTTTTTTCTTTCTTTCTTTTTTAAAATTTCAATATCTTTTTTTTCTATTTTCTTTCTGTCTTCTTTTCTTTCTTTTTGTTCTTTCTTTCTTTCATTCTTTCTAGTTTTCTTTCTTTCGTTCTTTCTTTCTGTCTGTCTTTCTTTCGCTTGTTCGTTCTTATAGTTATTTGTTTTTTCGAAAGTCGAAGTCGAAATTTTAATGACAAAAACCCAACAATACAACTCATATGTCAGAGTTGGACAATTTCTGTTGAAAAGGTTAACCCACACACACACACGCGCGCGTACACGCACACACTCACACACACACACAAAAGGCCATAACCAGACTGTGCTTGAAATACTTAAATGCTCTCACGTAACAATGGCAGTCGTTGAGTTTGATAGAGCTTGCCTCCTTTTTTGAATCATCAAAATCAAACCAAGGTATTTGGAAGACCCAACAACCTCTAGCTTCTCTTTACCATAGAACCAGACTTCCCTTTCTGCTAAGTACCCACCGTTGCGGAAAACAACTATTTTCGTTTTATCTGTGTTTACAGTGAGACGAGCTTTTGGGGCAGCTTCATACAATACATTAAGCTGGCTCTGTAAGCCTACCACTGTATACGACAACAGTAGCAAATCGTCGGCGAAAAGAAGAACATACAATTCCACCTGATGCGGGGACAATATTATTCCATGTCGGCCCCGACTATATATTTCTTTGGCTAAGACATTGATGAAGATTGAAAAAAGTGTCGGGCTGGCTACACATCCTTGTTTCAGACCCTGAAGGCATTCAAAATATTCAGTAGTACTATTAGCGTTACACCTAACACAGGCACTAACCGTTTCATACATACCACGGATCATATCGAACATCTTGCCCTTCACTCCTGCCTCGTGGATCGCAATCCACAGGAGTGATCTATTAATGTTGTCATATGCCTTGCGGAAATCCACGAACGCGGCGTACAGTTTCTTCTTTTGGATCAGCTGTTTTTCTACGATAGCATACAATGTGAACATATGGTCAACAGTAGACCGTCCCTTACGAAAACCGGCCTGAGTTTCGTCTATGACGTCATTAGTTTCAACCCATGATGACAGCCTGTTATTTAAAACAGCCGTGAAGAACTTGCCTAACGTACTCAGAGGGAAATCCCCCTAAAGTTATCTGGAACATTTGTAGGCCCTTTTTTGTGGAGAGGAATTATCACCGATCTAGTCCACTCAATAAGATAGATTCCTGAATTAAATATAGCATTAAAAAGTTTAATTAGGTATTTAAGGACTACACTCTCTGAACCTCTGATCATTTCGTTTAGAATTCCATCAGGCCCCGCGGCTCTGCCTACCTTAAGGCATTACATTACATTACATGATTATTGCTTTAGGTCCAGCGGACTCTTCCGAACCAAATCAGGATCGGACAACTCCTGATCCCTTTAAAAGATCTGCCGAAACAGCCCTAGTGGTAAAACTGAAAGCTCTCCACCAGCCAGTCACTTTACAATAAAGACAACCCACGCAGGGGACGCTGAGGTTGTACTCCAATTTATGAAACCCCCGTTTACAAAAACAAAATAGAATACAAACATGATTATAAATTATCAACAAAACACATACATATAAAATGCCTACATTGCTAAATAATAACATCATAGGAAGCCCTAGTGACCACCTGGCAGAAAGCGTCCAATATTCCCAAGCTGATCCAACAGACCTCACACACAAATAGGGAGTCCTGTCCCGGAAGAGTTTTCAAGAAAAAAAGTTAGGTGACTGGTCTAGCGAAGAAGAAGATAGTATAGCAGATTGATAGAACAGAGCAGGAATGAGAAAGAGCAAATGAAAAAGACAGCGACAGTGGGAATTTAAAGCACTAAATGTCCAGAAAGTGGGGATACTATTTATACTGAAACCCCCGGCACCCCAACGGGGGTCTACCTTAAGGCGTCGTATCGCTTTCTTAATTTCGGCCTCAGTGATCGGCGCATCCAACAGCTCGTCCTCCACCCTATCTTCGGGCACATTTGTATGAGTAGTTTCAACACCTACGTTTTCATTCAATAAGTTTTTGAAATGTTGCAGCCATTCATCCTCGTAAATATCCCTTGTATTGTTAGGTATCCTCCGATACTTCCTAATTTCTGACCAAAACTCATGTGTGTCCAATAAAGTGTCAAGCTTTGCCAGTCCTGCGTCACGCTCTTTCTTCTTTAGCGTATGTTTATAGTCTTTCCTTAACGCCAAATAGTGTTGTTTATCAGTCATCGACTTTGTACGCAGGTACTTCCTTAAGGCACGCCTAACTGTCTGTTTACTACTGTGACACTCCTCATCATACCAATTGTACGTACATTTGTTAGGTTTATTGTTATTTTTAATTGTCTTTTTCATACAGCCTGCTGCAAAAATCAGACCTTCGTTAAAAATTTGAATAGAATTATTTATGTCAACACCATCTGGCAGCAAAGATGCTTGATTCAGTGATGCAAGAAACTGATCTGATCTGATCTGACGTTATCCACAAAACACTTTTGTTTTACTATATCCCATACAATCTTTTCAAACTCCACAGACACTAGAGGCAAAACACTTTGAGCACTCTGGACCGTTAACTCAAGTGGCATGTGGCAAGACTCTACCCTACTACTAACTATCATGGAGGTAACCTGGTTAACAAGGGCGTGCGACGCCATAAAATAGTAAACTGTGCCGTTTCGTGAGTTGCTACAAAGGTGAAGTTACTAGAGTTACATGGGTCACATAAACCATTTAAAATTGATAGACCAAAACATGCACACATGTTTGTAAGTGTAGACCCACAGTCATTCAGCACAGTGTCCTCTGCCTGTCTACTGTGTACAACGAGTTCTCTGTTATCTATGTCGTCACCTAGCACCTCAACAACGTCATAATCTTTGTTCACTTGTACATCCGCAGTTCTGGCGTTGAAGTCGCAGCATATTATTATTTGGCATTCATTATATTGTACTAAAATGTCAGTACGGCAATCCTCCAGTTCCTTTAAATGACAGTTTGATTCAACAGTACGACAATAGGGTGAAGTTGATGGTGGTATATAGACGGACGCTAATATTGTGTCATGTACTAAACCAAACAGCTGACTCAACAACTTTGCAACAATAATGTGATCACGGGCAGTGTCAATTATTTCCACCAAATGGCTTACATGTTTTTTTCACCATCAACACAACACCCCCCGCAAATCTCCCTTGATGAGCTAATTTAATGCCCGGTTTTATTGTCTTTTCAAAATCCGTAAAATGAAACGAAAAGTCAAATACGTCATTGGTCCACGTTTCACACAGACATACCACGTCAAACATGCTTACATACCGAACAAACCCTGCGTCACCTAACTTATTTGGCAGACCATCGACGTCCCAAGAAAGGAACTCCACTTGCGTTACACTGCCTGGCCGGCCACATACCTAGGTAGCTGATGATGACATTGGTGCTGCACTGCCGGTCTCCCCCCGTAATGGTCTGCCACGCCCCAGACCTCCAGGCCTACGAGCTTGAGCACCCCTGGATGAGGCCGGAGAGCCACTACACGGCCTGCTTGCTTGTTTTGTCGTTGGCATGTGTGACTGAATATCGAAGAATGTGAGTGTCAATGATACGAGCAACGATTGTAAGATTTCGGCTCCTGCATCGTAAAATTCTGTATCCTTGTAATAAATAAAATTTCCGAGTCTGAGTCTTTCTTTTTTCCATTCTTTTCTTTCTTGTTTCTTGTTTCTTTGTTTCCTTTTTTCTTTTTTTATTTTCTTTCATTAATTTTTTAAAAAAATTGTTTCACTTTAATCCACGTTAGTTTTTTTTCTTCGTTGTGTTCTTTCTTTTTCTTTTTCTTTCTTTCTGAATTTCTTTTATTTTATTGAATTTTGTTCTTCTTTGTTCTAATTAATCTTTCTTTCTCTTTTTCTTCCTTTGCTCTTTCATTCATTGCTCACATTTTTATATGCTTTTTTTCTGTCTTTCTGTCTTTATGCCTTTTTTTTTCTTTTTTTTTTTTTACTCTGTTTTGTTCCCTATTGATTATTTTCCGTTCCTGTCTTCTTCTTCTTCTTCTTCTTCTTCTTCTTCTTCTTCTTCTTCTTCTTCTTCTTCTTCTTCTTCTTCTTCTTCTTCTCCTCCTCCTCCTTCTTCTTCTTCCTCTTATGGAGAGCGGTGGGAGGAGGGGGGGGTGAGGGGGAGGAAGGGAATGGAAGAGAGAGGATAGGGTAGGTGCAGAGGTCATAGGTCAGGAAGCATGCCTTGCCGATGTCAAGAGTCACTACTTAAAACTAGAGATAACGAGCTAGCTACAAAGCCTGTAGCTGTATATTGTTGTTATTTTTTATTTTTATTTTTTGGTATGAGATAACCGCGTACGTTGTTTACAGCTATCAACTTGTTTATCTCCCTCCTAATTATATTTTGCGTCTTGGCGATGTTTATTTAATTACTGATGTCTTGTACGGTCCGCTGTGCAATAACGCGACACGCACACGCACACACACACGCACACCCACACACACATACACACACACAGTGACACACACACACACACATACACACACACGCACACACACACATACTCAGTAGCCGAGACTCTCCAATGCCTTACGTTGACCTTTCACTAACATCAGAAAGCCAAAGGCTCTGCGATTCTTAGCTACGCTGTGTGCGAAATGTTTTTGTCGGATGTGAGCATTACCTGATGTTTAGAAGTAGTAGTAGTAGTAGTAGTAGTAGTAGTAGTAGTAGTAATAGTGGTAGTAGTAGTAGTAGTAAGATTAGTAGTAATAGTAGTAGTAGTAATGGTAGTAGTAGTAGTAGTAGTAGTAGTAGTAGTAGTAGTAGTAGTAGTAGTAGTAGTAGTAGTAATAGGGATAAAAAGAAGAAGAACAAGAAGAAGAACAAGATGATGATGATGATGATGATGATGATGATGATGATGATGATGATGATGAGTATGGTGATGAGGATGCGTAGACCTTTTGCAGATGTTAGCCCCCTCACCCCCCACACGCCGCGCACCCACACACACCCCAAAAAAATAAAAATAAAATCTATACAATATTACAAACTAGCTGGACTTCGTATTTCAGGAATGTACGTGTTTCTTCAGTCGAACCCAAAATTCGGCGATCGGAAAAAAATCGCTGTTACAGAAGGCGGAAAGAAAATCAGTGTATTGTTTTAATTTTGACATTTAGATTGACGGAATCCAGTACCATTGAATTGAAGGGAGGGAGGAAATCAGAGTACCCAGGCAAAGTCTCGGTGTCCCAAAATGTCTCATACCTCTTAAGTCACATAAGCTCGTCCCATGCGGGGTTCAAACCAGCGATCTTCGGCAGAGGAAATCTGCAGCACCATACCAACTGTACTGCCAGGTTTGTACACCGCGTACATGTCCATCCCACGGACTTTCAGGTCAAGTCAAGTGAAGCCATGAAAGTCATGTCCTAGACGGGTGAGTTGCATAATTATACAAAACACCTGCAAGCACTGCGTCCTAGTTACCGTCGTCCTGGGTAACGCTGCCCAGCCTTCTAACGCGCTTTCCCGGAGGAAAAAGGTAAAGATAAAGGTAAAGGTAGCCCCATAGCCTTGTGGCCGTAAGGGAGCGTAATTTTGGAGATCACACTTATCTTGGGCCAGCGTAATGAGGGTGATGCCCATCTCTCTCCCTCGCTGCTTTACCTTCCCCACCCTTAAGAGAGTAGGTACTCAGTCACAGTTGAGTCAACTGGGGGCGTTGTTATTTGTCGCTTCACGTTTTGCGGTCACCCATCCAAGTGCTAGCCGCACTGGACGGTGCTTAACTTGCGACACAGTAGCGAGGGCTCCAACCACTGCGCTATCTGACACAACCGCGGAGGAGGCAACTAGAAATGTAAACCAGTCCCTTGAGTTTCAGTAAGACCAGTTGATAATGCGCTGATGAGCTATCCTATCCTATCCTATCCTATCCTATCCTATCCTATCCTATCCCGTAACTCAGACGCGTCGTTGGGGCACCACAGATGACCCCTTGGGGTCATGAGCAATCTTGCCACTGTAGATTGTTCTAACCTATAAAGGGAAAAGTGAAAGCCCCAGTTGAAAACCTGTCTTGACTTTGTAGGCATGACCAATTCACTGCGGCAACAATACCCCCGTTGGGGTGCCGGGGGTTTCAGTATAAATGGTATCCCCACTTTCTGGAAATTTAGTGCTTTAAATTCCCACTGTCGCTGTCTTCCTCATTTACTCTTTCCTATTCCTGCTCTGCCCTATCACTCTGCTATACTATCTTCTTCTTCGCTAGATCAATGACCTACCTTTTTTCTTGAAAACTCTTCCTGGACAAGACTCCTTGTTTGTGTATGAGGTCTGTTGGATCAGCTTGGGAGTGTTGGACGCTTTCTGCCGGGTGGTCACTAGGGCTTCCTATGATGTTATTATTTAGCAATATAGGCATTTTATATGTATATGTTTTGTTGATAATTTATAATGATGTTTGTATTCTATTTTGTTTTTGTAACCGGGGGTTCGAGTAGTTGGGGGTAAAGCCTCAGCCGTCCCCTGCGTGGGATGTCTTTATTGTAAAGTGACTGGCCGGTGGAGGGCGTTCAATTTTCCCACTAGGGTTGTTTCAGCAGATCTTTTATGCGGATCGGGGGTTGTCTGGTCCTGATTTGGCTCGGAAGAGTCCGCTGGACCTAAAGCAACAATCAATCGATCAATCGAACCACAGATGATCGTCTAACCAGCGCACCCCATCTTTCTCTGTCCACAGCAACCCTCATGGCTTCGCTCAGTGTCAAGCCAGTCCATTCTCGAATGTTGTCTTCCTACCTCTTTTTCTCTCTCTCTTCTTCTGCCTCCTTGCAGTATGGCCTTTGCAAGGCCTGATTATCTGGTGACGTGGCCATACCATCGGAGTTTCCTTTTCTTCCGAGCTGAGAACACAATAAAATGTCCACCTGCGGGTATCTATGGCATATCGTCCCCTATACGCTTATGTGTCCGGGGACGTTAATATATATTCAACTTCAACATCTATGGCACAAATCCACAATGTACGCTACCATTGGCAACAGAGAATGTGGAGATAGATTTGTTCCTATCTTTCTCTCTGTTACGTTTGCGACGCGCACGATAGTACGTGTGAGACCCGCACGATAGATCCGATCGTTTTGTTTTACACAGCGTGCAATAATAGAGTGTATTTACCTTTGATTTGATTTTGCATTGTTGTTAGAAGAAGCTTGGTATAATGTTGATCATTTTCGTTGGTCGATCTTATTGGAGAGTTTTCTAGAATTGCTTGTTTACTATCGATCGAAGCGTGTGGATAGATGTGGTAGTAGCTGCGAGATGGTTCGAAGTCGTATGACGTAAGACAGTGATGACGAACTTTATCCGGATTGGTTGTAATGCGTCAAGCTCGAACTTTCAAACGTTCTCTAGAGTATAGAGAGACTATAATATATGTACCGCACTGTTTCAGTTGAAGAAGAGAGAAAGTGGGGAAAAGCGATTGTATGCAGTTGTTGATGTACGCTGAATAAAGTTGGAAAACTTCATACGACGACTCCTGCCTTGTTGCTGAGTGAACAGGTTGCGTGGATAAACGAATCCGAATTACACTTATCAGGATTCAAGCATCGGGGCTGAATCAACTACTGATAAAAAACCAACAACGAGTGTAACACTCTCATTCCACGGACGATAACCTCTAATACGGATTTTATCTAAGATCCTTAACTTCAGTCCCAACTCTTTAAGTACGTAGTGAGACACCTACTGCTTGTTGTTCCGCATAAACCTTTTGACTCTCAACTAGAAATTTGGCTGCACAATTTTAAAAAAAAGTATCCAAGTGAAAAAAATCCCTATAAAAATCCCCAAATCCTTGATCTAAAATAAATCTATCCCAATAAAAAATCCCGAAAATCTTAAACTAAAGTAAAGAGATCTAAAAAATGTAGAAGAGGGTCACTGATCTATTCTTTTTTTTTTTAAATTAGGATTTATTGTTTGTCTTTAGCCCAATATAAATCATCTTAAAATTCTTAGATGGCCTTTTAGAGTCGAGGTAGTACGTTAGTCTCCAAGTCCGAAGTTTGCAGTGCCGAATGGTATGGGCATGGGCGTGATCCACGCCAAGGGGCAAACATGTTAAACTTAGAAGGCTTATGAGGTCAACGAGGGTTTTTCTCCGGTCCTCCGGTTTAACCCCTCTTTTGATATGAAACTTATAGTATGGGATGCAGTCCGTCTGCATTTCAAACCTACAAAACTAATTTCCGTTCCGTCTTCTAACAGCGATCTCCCTGCCTTTGCACCGCATGCTTGAGTGATTAATTTGATGAGCGTATTGTGTATACGAGCGTGCGTTTGACGTCGGAGAGCGTTTGTCGGTATATACAGATCACTGCACACACACACACACACACACACACACACACACACACACACACATACAAGCATGCACACAAACACACACACACACACGCGCGCGCGCGCTCACACACACACACATACATTCCTCTTACCACTACCGTTGTTATGGTCGCCGCAGTGTAGATGAATGACAACTGTAATTTAAGATGTTGTTCAGCCTTAACTGTGTTATAGTGTCAACGACCTTCAAGTATGTTAAATAGGCGCAATTACCGCGTGTACGTTTGCAGCAGGGGTGTATTTTATCAGCGTGAGGGATGGGGTTGTGTGCGGAGTCCGTCGGAACACTGTCGCCAAACGGCTTACCTACCGTATGTCTGAAATCATAGGACCACTGCGCCCTTTGCGTGTCCGTGTGTGGCGTTAAGTGCTATTGCGGTACGGTAAGACATAAGCTTTGGGAATAATTAGTCATTTTACAGCAATTTTGTAAATATTTATAGTTATGGTAGCGACAAAATATGCAACGATGATGATGAAGAAGAAGAAGAAGAAGAAGAAGAAGAAGAAGAAGAAGAAGAAGAAGAAGATTATGATGATGATGATGATGATGATGGTGATGAGGAGGAGGAGCAAGGGGAAAAGGAGAAGGAGGAACGACAATGACGACGTCGACTATGATGACGACGACGACGACGACGACGAGGAAGAAGAAGAAGAAGAAGAAGAAGAAGAAGAAGAAGAAGAAGAAGAAGAAGAAGAAGAAGAAGAAGAAGAATCGAGCGTTGTGGCCAAGTGGGCTAAAGCGAGATTAACTTGCCTTGTCCACAAGCAAGAAACCAATGGCGCCTGACAGGTGTGGGTTCGATCCAGCATCTGAGCGTTATGTTTCTCCGAATATTATTTACTTTCTCCTCGGGCAACGTCTTGGGGATTTTCTCCGGGTACTCCGGTTTGCTCCCCTAGAAAAATTTACAAAAATCACAAATAATGTTGGGTAGCTTGGGTTTGGGCGCGCCACAGGCTGCGACTACGCCTTCCCCAGGGGAGGCGGCCCAGAGTTTCCCGATAGAAAGGGATAATAAACTGCAACAAAAGAAGAAGAAGAAGAAGAAGAAGAAGAAGAAGAAGAAGAAGATGATGATGATGATGATGATGATGATGATGATGATGATGATGATGATGATGCGTAGACGTTTTGCAGGCTTTAGCCTCCTCTTCCCCCCCCCCCCTCCAAAATAAAAAAAATCCATACAATATTACAAACTAGTTGGATTTCGTATTTCAGGAATGCACGTGTTTATTGATCATAAGGAAGGCTCAAAGCTCTTGAGTTTGTGTATTGGGGTTAATTTGGCGTTCACCAAAAAGGCCAGTCATAAAAGAAAGAGATTTGCGTGATTGTTATAGCATTGTAACCCATTCAACAAACGATTCTGCTAGAGTATGTTTTGGCACGTCTTTGTTGCTGCAGCCTGTACGTAATGTTATCATCTCTCTCTGCGCATGGAATTCATTGTTGTGGAGGCCGTCGCATACACACCGCTGAAAATAGCTGGTCGAAAAGACCCAAATATTTTGTTCATAGGTGGGCAGGGGGTAAGAGGGGGCTGGGGGTAAGGGATGGCGGGTATGGGGGGGTGGGGGGTGGGGTTGAGGCGGGGGGTGGAGGAGTCAATGTCGGCGAAAGTTATGAATATTTTTCCGCTCGCTTTGACCTTTTTGGAATCCATGGTTTTGTGGGCAGGCATGTCTTGAAGTGCCTCTGTTTTTGTCACGTCACGGTACCACCACGCCCTAAACGTAAATCTGATTTTCGGCCTGCTTTTCTGATTTCATTGCAACAGTAATTTCTGGCATCTTTCATCTGGTTTGAGAACAGGAGAGGTGACACCAATTGCGGTCAGCTTCCAATGGCGGTCAGCTCCCAATAGCTTCCAATTGCGGACACTTACTCTTTCCAGACATCATTATTGACCGATGACGAAAAAAAATTTTGTTTATTTTTTTATAATACTCACGTCTATGCGATCGATCGACCTTTTATATCTATTTTTTCAGGTACATTGCAATTGATTTTAGCTATCGTTTTGTATACTCGTGTTCACCAGTTCGTGGACTATTGTCATCCAAAACATTTAAAAATGACGGAAGCATGACAGCCAATCCGCAATTACCAACAACCCGTCCGCATTTGCCAACTCCCCGTCCGCAATTGCCAACACCAATCCTTTGTTCTTTGAGACCTGTGTGTTTGTGTAAGCGCGCGCGCGTGTGTGTGTGTGTGTGTGTGTGTGTGTGTGTGTCTGTAGAGCGAGAGTTACATACCAGTATAACTTTATTAGACGCACACTTTAAAGTGACCCTCTTCGACCACGCCCGCTCCTACCAGACTCTTGTACCATTCACAGTGAGTGTCGCCCCGTTGAAAAAAGCTCACAACAAAAAAAAAACTCTTTCGAAAGTAAAGTAATTTTTAAATGAATAAATTCCGTAGTGTCTGTGCCTATTAATAGCAACAGCCTTTGGTTAGCCAGCCAACCTTCTGGAGCTAAAAATATCAGTTACCAAAGCTAGTAAGAAACAGAACCCGTAAAGACAATTGCTCGTAAGGATTGTCGTTATAGGATAATAGAATAGACCCGAACCTACCCCAGACCCCAAATGTAACGTAACTGAGCCATTAAGGTACAGTTTACGTTTCTGAAGCAGTATGCGGTGATTGACGAGATCAAATGCTTTGGAAAGATCAAGAAAAACAACTCCTGACAAAGTAGATTTATTCATTGCAGAGAGCAATTGGTCAGTTAAAAGTGCCAAGGTAGTAGAGACAAAATGGTGGCTACGGAAGCCAAATTGTAGATGATGAAAAATGCCAAGATCATTTCATGTATTTTGTTACATGAGTGTGATTAGGTCGTTCTATAATCTTTGAAAGTGTAGAAAGCAGAGATATAGGCCAATATTTATTAAGATCAGAACTGACTTTTGATTTAGGAAAGGGAATAACCTTAACTTGTTTCCATGTAGTTGGAAATATATTTTTTACAACGAAAAAATTGAAGATGTGTGTAAGGAAATAAATAAGATAAGGCAAATAAATTTTCAAGATCTTATTACAACTTTCATCCGGAAGCCTATAGCCGATTTCATATTTTGATATGTATTTAATAACTTTATTTACAGTAATGAGAGGTATTTTAATGGTGAAGAGATTTTTGTTCTTTTATTACAAAATAGTGTAAGACAATCAAAGCAAGAGTACTGTGTATATTTTGAGGAATCCTATTTCAGTACAAAAATAGCCACTGAAAGGAAATGGTTGTTGAAGTCATTAGCAGATAAATTAGAATGAATTTCATGATGATTTGGAGGTGAACATTTAATAAAAGAATTCATTGCATGCCAAAGATGAGAAATGTCTCTTTCAGTTTCAATTACTGATTAAAGTAGTTTCTTTTGGAGTCACGCACCATGTTTTTTTTTAATTTTATTGCGAAATATTTTGTACTCTTAAAATTGTTTAGTACAATTAAGTTAGTCTCGCTGAGACATTGCGTCTATGATGTCTGGAGTTAGCCATGTTCGGAGTTTAGAATGGTTTAGTCTTTAATTTTTAACTGGCGCATGCTTGATAGATAAATAGTATACCAACGCTCAAGAGCAACATTAGGGTCATTTATTATTAGGCTTATATACATCATCAAATGATGCATCATCCAGATCCCTCAGAAAAGCTCTACAATCGAAGTGTTTAAAGAACCGATATATAATATGAGTATGGCCTTTAGTACTTGTATTGGGCAGTTTAGAAAACTTTGTGCAATATATTGGGGGAATGGTCACTTACGCTCATAGCAGAAAGGGAAGCATGATCAATTGTTGCAGGTGCGTTGGTGTATATGTGATCGCTTAAAGATGATGTTGATAAGGTTACCCTAGTAGGTGAAGTTATCAACTGACTAAGGCCAAGAGAGGATATTAGGCAGTCCCATCTAAGTCCTGGTTTCAAAAGATCAATATTAAAATCACCAAGAATGAGTACGTCAGCATTAGGCTTAGATTTATAAATATGGTCCATCATGTCAGAAAAGTAATCAAACCAATCACCAGCAGCAGCAGGATTCCTGTACAGGATACATACATACACAGGGGAGGATATGGCTGCATGCTTAAGCTCTAACCAAACACATTCAATATTAACGTGTTTAAAATCTTGCCTTAATTTCTTACGGTGAAAGGAGAAATGGATGCATGAATGTAAACTGCAACACCAGTTTCACCGTAAATCTGGGCATCACGTCTAATAATAATATAGTCAGGAATACTTATTAAAGACACACATTATAGAACTAAGTCGCGACTCTGTAATGCCATACAGATGAAGATGAGGGTCGGTGTTACGCAAAACACCGACAGATCTGGCACTTTAGCGTTCATGCTGGCAATGTTTAGGTGACCGATCTTCAGCACAGGCGTCGTCTTCTCTTTAAAATAATTGGGTAAAGAAATACTGTCACAAAGACATAATGAAAGTTTTATCAATCGGCAGTGCTCGAGTATGATGCGTGAAAATATTAAATATTCAGCATCAGTAGCACAGTGTAATAAGATGTATCACGATCAAGATCACACGAAGAGAGAGAGAGAGAGAGAGAGAGAGAGAGAGAGAGAGAGAGAGAGAGAGAGAGAGGAGGCGAGCGAACAAGCTGGGCGACAGACCACTGAAAGGTGTTAGCCAGACATACAATTATGACGTCAGTCACTCTTACCCACCAACCCTCTCTTCAATACACCCCCCTTCCTCTCTCTTTCTCCCTCTTCTCCCCCCCCCCCCCTTCTCATTTTCCCTTCTCTTCTCCCATTGTCTTGCAGACAGTCAGCGAAAGTAAGCAGACGGGGAAAAGGGGGAAATCTTGACGGGAGGAAAAAAGACGGAAAGGGCGCGCAGCCACTGGATTTTGGGGAAAGGCAGGTATGTTTCTCGGCCATTGTGCAAATTCAGGAGAAAGAGAGAGAGAGAGAGAGAGAAAGAGAGAGAGAGAGAGAGAGAGAGAGAGAGAGAGAGAGAGAGAGAGAGAGAGAGAGAGAGAGAGAGAGAGAGAGAGAGAGAGAGAGAGAGAGATTCCGGTCGCGTTTTTTTTTTTTAGTCAAGAGTAGAGTGGAGAAAACAAAAGTAACTTTAAAAGAAAAAAAAAGTAAAGTATAGATTAGAAAGCACACACATTAAACTCAAACAATCCTGTATAGTGGTGATGACAATACATGAATGCGGACGGATTTTGTTTGCTTCAAATTAGGAGTAGAATGGGGGAAAAAAAAGTGTTACATTAAAGAAAAAAGTAAGTAAAAATATAGATTTTAAAAGCACGCACATAAAACCCAAATATTCGTGTGTATCAAGGTGAGGACAATAACTGAAATTGGGAAAGGATTTCTTTGTTTAAAGTAAGAGAAGTACAATGGATTACAAAGAGCTACATTAAAACAAATGTAAGAAAATAAAAGTATATTAAAAATACAAAATAAAAAACAAATATTTTATTAAGGCCTGGACAATGCATGAATTCGTATTCATATTCGTGAATGTTTGGGCGAGATAAATAGTACTGTTTTACTACCCGCGTTTTATAACGACTTCTCTCTCATTACATTACATTACATCATTATTGCTTTAGGTCCAGCGGACTCTTCCGAGCCAAATCAGGACCGGACAACCCCTGATCCGCATAAAAGATCTGCTGAAACAACCCTAGTGGTAAAACTGAAAGCTCTCCACCAGCCAGTCACTTTACAATAAAGACATCCCACGCAGGGGACGCTGAGACTGTACTCTAATTTATTGAACCCGCGTGTACAAAAACAAAATAGAATACAAACATCTTTATAAAATATCAACAAAACACATACATATAAAATGCCTACGTTGCTAAATAATGACATCATAGGAAGCCCTAGTGACCACCTGGCAGAGAGCGTCCAATATTCCCAAGCTGATCCAACAGAAATACACAAATAAAGAGTCCTGTCCCGGAAGAGTTTTCAAGAGAGAAGGTAGGTGACTGGTCTAGCGAAGAAGAAGATAGTATAGCAGGTTGATAGAACAGAGCAGGAATGAGAAAGAGCAAATGAGAAAGACAGCGACAGTGGGAATTTAAAGCACTAAATTTCCAGAAAGTGGGGATACTATTTATACTGAAACCCCCGGCACCCCAACGGGGGTTCTCTCTCATGAAGAAAGGTAAAACAAACTTCACTTGAAGAAAAAGAAGAATACCAGTATGTGTGCTTTAATTAAGAATTTTTTAAGGAAATCTTCACATGAAAAGAAAAGAGTCTATGTCTGCTCTTTTTAAGGATAAATTTGGACACCTCTTTATCAAGTGCAGGATCAGTAGGAAAAAAAACCAACAAACACAACACAACAAATCAGAACGTGTTTTCTTTTAAAAGTTTAGAATGCCTTTGAATTTGTAAAGAAATTAAATTATTTGGGTGCAGCGTTAAAACGGATTTAAAAAAATGCGTATCGAGATTTGAAAAATAATGTGTACACATGAGAGAAAGTACCTTTTTTAAAAAAAAGTTATAAAAAATTTAGAGTTGCACTAATGTAAAGGTTTAAAACCACAAAGGATATTTACAAAAAAAAAATAAATAAATGTATACGTGTTATGTAAAAAGAAGGCGAAAGTGTATGTTTTCAGTTGTAGAGGACTTGAAGGATGCAGAAAAACAAATAAAATAAAATAAAATAATATTAATGTGTATCTGTGTAAAATCAAATTGTGGACTCTCCTTCAAATCCGCAGTAGGAAGAAAAAGTAAGACGTGCAGACATTCAAGAAGTAAGTGTCTTGGGTTTTTAAGGCATAAAAAAAAACCAACAACCATAGATAATGTGGTCCTCTGGAGTAATGTTTTGAGCGTTTGTTGTAATATTGTTTTGGCACTAACCGTTCATTAAATAAAAATCTACAAAATCAACAACCCTCATGGCTTCGCTCAGTGTCAAGCCAATCCATTCTCGAATGTTGTCCTCCCACTCTTCTTCTGCCTCCTTGCGCGTGCCTTGCAGGATGGTCTTTGCAAGGCCTGATGCTCTGGTGACGTAGCCATGCCATCGGAGTTTCCGTTTCTCCACCACTGTGAGCATGTCATCGTGTGGTCCAAAGGCTGGTGTTATGGTCTGTCGGACGTCTGAGGTCTATAGTTTCTAGAAATTATACTTGGCCAGTGTTTCACAGCTATTAAAAAAAACACCGAGTTTTAAACTTAACCAAACATTTGTACTTTTTCTTTGAGGTTTATGACTTTTAATTAGTTTCTTTATTTGATTTTAAATTGTATTTATTCTTCTAGTGTATAGCTATGTATATACTCGCGGTATATGAAATCTTCACAATTCTTGTTCCGCTTGCTTGATGATTATCAGAATGTTAATGCAACAGTGATTGGTTTGAAGAAAATGGTAGCGCTATAAATGGTTTTTACCTATGTTTATATCAAATGGTAAAAACGAAAAGCTTTTAAAAAGCGCAATCCCTTGTAAAAAAAGGGAGCTGAAAGGGCATACACATTACTCTGTACACTCTAGCCCTTATTCCTATAACAGCTTCATTAAGTTGACATTATTTTCAGTTTAATTTTCCTCGCTTTTCTAAGTTGATAATTAAATTGTTAATTACTGTCGGCTAGTTAGCTCTGCCGTCAACCCAGACACGCATACTTATGGTCATGCCACACAAGCGCCAAATCTTGAATTCAATTCATGAAATCACGACAAAATCCCTTGATTGTCGTGTGGCACCCTGTGCATCGCGAATCCAGATTCTTTGAATTGGCTCCGATTGCCGACTTCCAACATGTTCTAATTCCGCGAGTCTCGATTGTGTGATTCGGACCTTTTGGCCAATGAGAAGCAGAATACGAATCACGTGATCACAACACACGTGCAGCAAAACTTCAAGACCAATAACCCTCAAGTTTGACTCGATGTGCGACTTTCGTGTGGCACTGCGCGATTCAAGTCAAAATGAAATTCCGACTTCGAAGTCGAAAATTGCTCCGATTCGCGTCAAGTCCAGTAGATTTGACGCTCGTGTGGCACGGGCTTTAGTTTTGGCATTTCCCAGTTCACTGGATTTTATCATGTAGGAGTCGGGGCGTGCGGCCAGTATAATGGTCCTTCGGATGAGAGTATACACCGAGGTCTAGCCTGCGCCAGACACACATTCCCTCGCACGGACGTTTAACGATCCTGACGCTCAAGTCCTAGACGGGTGAGTGCCGGCTACACAAGCACTAGGTCCCTTCTCCCCGCAGACCTGGGCGTCCAGGACTGGTCTGTGCTTAGTGGTTTTGGCGTCATGTCAGACGATGCGCCTAAAAGCTGACAGTGGGCGCTTCGGGTGGCTTGAGTTAGATCTTGTATCGGCCAGCGCCTTGAGCATGTCTTCAGCTGGAAAAGCGCTATATAAGAAAGAATAAATAAATCAATAAGTAAACCAGAAATGTAGAAGAGGGTCTGCAGTCTTTCACGTTTGCGTTAAAGTTCATAGTGAAAACAGGGGTGCCCTGCTAGCTCAGTGGTTAGACAGCTAGTTTCTTATGCCGAAGGTCGCGGTTTGGAACCCCCAGCGCGGGACGAACTTATGTGTACCCCACCACACAGGACTTATACCCCCACCACACAGGACTTATACCCCCACCACACAGGACTTATACCCCCATCACACAGGACTTTTACCCCCGTTACACAGGACTTATACCCCCATCACACTGGGCTTATACCCCCATCACACAGGACTTATACCATTATCACACAGGATTTATACCCCCATCACACAGGACTTATACCATTATCACACAGGATTTATACCCCCACCACACAGGACTTTTACCCCCATCACACAGGACTTATACCATTATCACACAGGATTTATACCCCCATCACACAGGACTTATACCATTATCACACAGGATTTATACTCCCATCACACAGGGCTTATACCCACATCACACAGGACTTATACCATTATCACACAGGATTTATACCCCCATCACACAGGACTTATACCCCCATCACACAGGACTTATACCCACATCGCACAGGACTTATACCCCCATCACACAAGACTTATACCCAAATCGCACAGAGTTTATACCTCCATCACACAGAGCTTATACCCCATCACACAGGACTTATACCCCCATCGCACATGACTTATACCCCCATCGCACAGGACTTATACCCCCATCGCACAGGACTTATACCCAAATCGCACAGAGCTTATACCCCATCACACAGAGCTTATACCCCCATCACACAGGACTTACACCCCCATGACAAAGGACGTATACCCCATCACACAGTACTTATACCCCCATCACACAGGACTTATACCCCCATCACACCGGAGGAAGACCTCACTACGCTCAATCACGACAACCCCACGGTTTAAGAGCGTGACTAAACGTGGCAGCTACATAGAAAAAAAAAATTGGAAAACGAGCCTTCTGTGTGAACGCTACAGTACTATGACGTTATTGCGTGTTGCCCACGCTGTTGGTACGTCCCCAATACGATCTCTTGCGTCATGACCACGCTGTTAGCACGTGTGATGGCGAGTACACTACGATCTTGATACGTTCTTTCCCGAAAGCACCACAATGCACGACGACATCGCTGCATTGGTGTTATGTTTGTACTACGACTTATTGCGAGGGTTCTGATCGGTTGACCAAGCCACACACCTTTGTACACGGGACTCACGACTGTACTACGATGACGGCGTTGTCGTCTCGCTGCTACCACGTTGTCACTATACGATCTCAAAACCCCGCGACCCCACTACGTAAGTTTTGAACATGTTCAAAACATACGTGGCGAGGTCGTGAAGCATCCCGATTATCCACGTTCTCTCACGTTCTCTAACGATGTTACTTCACCGGAATCCCGATACTACCACGCTCAACCACGTGTTGGCTGATTTTCATGATCATAGCGCAGTCTTCGTCCTGTTGGATGGAGGTAGAAAAACTTACGTAGTGGGGTCGCGGTGCTTTGATATCGTAGTGACAGCGTGGTGGACCCGTGGTAGAATCGGGACGACAACGGTGTCGTCGAAGAAAAAATCGTGGGTCTCGCGCGTACAAGGGTGTGGCTTGGTCAACCAATCAGTACTCTCGCAATAAAACCGTAGTACAAACGTAACACCAACGGCGATAATCGCCTTGCAAACGCAGCGATGTCGTCATGCATCTTGATACTGTCGGGGAAGAACGTATCAAGATCGTAGTGTACTCGCCATGACAACGTGGTTATGACGCAAGAGATCGTAGTGGGGACGTATTAGTAGCGTGGACACAACGCAAAAACATCATAGTAAGATTGGTTTTCCTGTTTTTTTTTTGTTTTTTTTTAATTTTTGTTATTTACGTTTCTGCCACGTTTAGTCACGCTCTTACACCGTGGGATTGTCGAGGATGAGCGTAGTGAGGTCTTCCTCCTGTGTGATTAGGGTAAGAGACCATTCAGGACACCGAAGGTTTTCTCAGGGTACTCCGGTTTCCTCCTTCCCTTGAATAATGGTATTGCATGCAGTCAATATAAATTTCACAAATAAAAATGTATATATATATTCCGACTTCTGTTCTTGCGATCTGTTCAGATCACCGCGCTTTGAGTTCGATTGAAGAAAAAGCGCGTGATAGCATCCTGTATTATCAAACGCGGGTGGTCGTTCCTCATATTGTGCAGAAACGCCCACATGTGTTGGAAATTGGTGAAGATTTGTTTGAAATCTTGTAGATTGATTTGAAGGTTTGGTTTAGATTTCTGGGAGGGAAAATATTTTAATTTTGTTGTCGTTGTTGTAAATACATGTAGGCTTACATGTACGCATCAAACAAGCGAGAATATGTGTATGTATGAGCGAGAGAGAGAGAGAGAGAGAGAGAGAGAGAGAGAGAGAGAGAGAGTGTGTGTGTGTGTGTGTGTGTGTGTGTGCGTGGGAACGTAGAAAAACGCACAAATGGGTAGCAGACCTTGTCTTTTCTAGTAACAAATGGGTTTATTTGCTTGGAGCCCACTTTTTTCCAGGAACCCACTTTTTTCTAAGTGCGAGGGAGTGCTCTTTTAGTGCAAGGGAGTGCAGTTATAGTGCATGAGAGTGTTTTAAGTACATAGGAGTGCACTATCCGGGACGGAGAAATTACAGTCAATTTTTGGAAAAGTTTGAAGCAAAATTCGACCTATTTCGTCGCCTATTAGGGACGAAATAGGTCAACTTTCTAGAGAAGGGTTAGGGTAAGGGCTAGTTGCAGCGCTGCAACTAACCCTTGCCCTAACCCTTTTCCATCAAAAAATGACTTTCCGATTCCTACATTCTTAAATGAACCCATTTCTGATGTATTATGTGGGTTCGCGTGTGTGTATGTGTGAGAGAGAGTGAGTGAGAGAATAAGTTTTTGTGCGAAAGAGAGACAGACAGACAGACAGACAGAAAGACACAGAGACGGAGTCAGAGACAAACAAAGACAGGCAAACGTAGAGAGAGAGAGAGAGAGAGAGAGAGAGAGAGAGAGAGAGAGAGAGAGAGAGAGAGAGAGAGAGAGAGAGAGAGAGAGAGAGAGAGAGAGAGAGAGAGAGAGAGAGAGAGAGAGAGAGAGAAAGCTGAACAACGGTGGCAGTCACTGGCAAAATGTTCAAGCGTGCAAACACCGTGGTTGGCATGCTGATGCCAAAGCTATTGGAAGTCTTGGCTAGCCTAAAGTCGTTGTCACGGTGAAACCTGAACCTGACTGCCAACCGAAAACACACAAAATAAAAATAAATTTGACCGAAAGAGGACCCTGACGGTGTCAAGATTACTGCAGTCAAGTTAAGTTTTATGTAACTAGATACGCATTGCCAGACATGCTAACGCATTGCGACAGACAAGAGTTTAGCTTTGTTAATGTCCTATGCAGATTTGTTTTAGGACTTCTTCCTGTCCACATGCATTGGGCGTTTGTTGATTTAAACCTCAGTCTCACGTAGGCCAGTGTTACTCGGAATTCAACACAAATGTGCGGTGACATTTTTTAGGTAAGTAATTTTAGTCTGCGGTCATTTTAATTCTTCAGTTTGAATTGATATAGGTGAAAAGCTGTAAACAAAAAAATCTTGCCGAGCAAGACCTCGCGCAGTTGGATTAATTAATCCTTAGAACAAGAACAAGAACAAGAACAAGAAATTTATTCAGTCAAAAGGAATTAGGCCTCCGGCCTGTAGAAATACAATAAGTGGGTACGTGAGCAAATAAAAATCGGGAGCAAAAATGTGAAACGATAAGTATTATACAAACTTTTCACATCAGCTTTCCTCAAGTCACAGGCATAACCCTTTCTCTTTCTTTCAAAGCATAGAAAACATACATTGCAATATCTCTCGTAACCTCGACACTTTCATTACTCAAAAGACGTTTCCAAACAATTATACGATCTCTCAGGTTCATACCAACGATGTGTTTAGACAGATATTTTGCTCTTAAATCAACATACAATGAGCAATCAAAAAGGAAATGCCATTCATCTTCTATAACATCACAATTATGGCACAAAGGGTTAACTGCAGTGTATCTATGATGGATTTTCAAATCAGTAAGACCTAACCGGAATCTGGTGAAAAACACTCTAAACTTATTTATCGTTAGGTTAGCTAAATACTTTTCTGGGCATAGTAATGACTTGAAAGATCGATAGAATTCAAACCTCTCACTTCCATTCAATTTTAATTAATCCTTAATTAAGCTGATTCTCGTGAAAAAAAAGTCGCCTATTTCAACTATCACAAACGAACTTGGTAAGATGGTGCATCCTCATGAGACCTCATAAATGATCAGTGAATAAGTGACTTCACTTCGAGGCCAAGGTCACAATGTCAACACATGTTAGTAAAAAAAATGACAGTTTTCCACAAAATTTCACTTTTTTCTAGGTTATTAATATTGAACACGATTCTTTGAGGCATGATAAATATCAATTAGACACACACACACACACACACACACACACACACACACTTTATGAATTTGGTCAACCTCTCTCCAAGGTCAAGGTCATTAAAGCTGTCCAATTTGGTTAGTGTAGTTAATTGGAAGTGAACTTGACCCTAAACTATGAGAGATATAAAGTCCAAACTTTTTGTATTTAAAGGTGATAGGTTCATCTTTCATATATGTTCCGTTTTTGCATTGATCTTGAAGGCCAGGGTCATTTGAGGCCTTGTAAAAATATACAAAAAAAAATAGGTCATCGTACAGTGGAATGGCTGTTTATTAAACCCATATTATGCAACAACATAGGGTCATTTGATCAGACATGCCTGAGAGGTCACGGGAAGGTCAAGGTCATCCCAAGGTCACTGTATTTTGGGCATAATACAACTTTTGCTATATTTTATTTGATAGTACGTTAGTGTAGTTGGAGCCGGATGTCAAGGTCATCTCAAGGTCAAGAGCATAGAAAGATCAAAGTCGGTATTGCTTTGCCTTTTAATACCACCGTTTCATTTTTTTTCTGTATTTCTGGGCACTCATATCATTTTCATGTTAAATATTGCGAGTTCCATAAGGAGAATGTGAGCCTCGTGGGCTTTGCCCTTCTATTTATTATTACTAGTATTATTATTTTAAACTCCAGTCCATCAACGGGCGTGTAACCACTGATTGTACAGGCAGGTACATGTATTTATTTATTTATTTATTTATTTATTTATTTATTTTAACTCCAGGTTTGAACCACCGTCTGACATTGGAGTACATTGCGTTTGCCCACTGAGCCAACTGAGCTCGTGCTCAATTGATGTAGATTCGCAGATACAATTTGTACAGAGTCAGAGATAGCCAAGAAAAAAACGCCCTTTATGCTCTTTCCGCTGAGCTTCAATAATTAAGCCTCAAGAATGTAGATTAATACACTCTTCTTTGATCATAGTATAAAAGTTATTAAAAACAAAACACGTCAAACTCACTTTAACAAATATACTTAGTACGTCATCATTGATCACTATCGTTGGAGGTGGGGTTTGGGAGGGGAGTGAGGAGGTTGGGGGGGGGGGTAGAGGGGGATAAAACTAAACTCATTACGTCATTTATAACTATTTATCGTGGGTGTGTGGAAGGTGGCGGTGCAGGTGAGAGAGGAGTTGGGTCCTAAATATGAGAGGGTGGGGGAAGGAGGAGGGGGGGGGGGCACGTGGAGTGGTACAGTGTAGATTCATGTGAAAAGATCTGAACTTGCAGGAGAAGCAGGTCTTGATGGTAAAAGGAGGCTTATAAGCGGTGGAGTGTATCGTGTTGCGTTCTTCACTGTGGTGTCACGCAAGGGCTAAGACGGTCGACGTTTTGCTTTATGAGAATCCGAACTCATCGCTGAGGAGCGTAATAAGGCATTGCTTGTGATGTCATACCGACACAATCATGCTGTGTGTGTGTGTGTGTGTGTGTGTGTGTGTGTGTGTGTGTGTGTGTGTGAGACAGAAGAGCCTACTCCGTATATAGAGCCGGTGTAACGTGCCGAAACAGCCCCCCTCCTCTTTCCCCCTCCATTACCAGTTTTACTCCTGGGAGTAGTTTCAGTCCAGGCCCAGATTAACTCTATGGGAGTAAACTTGTCAGGGCCCAGAATGGGCCCCCTTCTGTTCCAAATCAACTCCCGGGAGTTAACTGGGGAATGAAGATTACATAGGGTCGATCAAGGTCATGAACTGGACTGATTTTCTAGGTGTACCAGAACAGCCCCCCAGGGAGTTACATTGGCATTGGACAATTTTGTACCAGAAAAACTACAAGAAGTTAAATTTATATTGGACCAGTGCCAAAATAACCCCTTTTTCAATGGAGAGTAAATCTGACACGGTCCCAGAGGCATTACACAGGAATTACTCTGGGACCATTTTAATTTTACCAAAACAACTCCTAGGAAGTCACACTGGAACAGGTGGCGGGGGGGGGGGAAGGGTCAGATTGAATCAGGTACAGACTGCCTCCACCCACGCCCCATCTGGTTAGCAATGGTTATACTTATAGGTTAGCAAGAGGAAAGTCAATGCAGGGCATGTCCAGAAAAATCCATAAACAAACATATTTATAAAACACTAAAGGGGAGTTAAACTGGAACAGGTCCAGAACAGCCACTACAAAAATAAACCTTTAACCACTACAGCCCTTGACCCTGGAATGTATACTAGGACATGTCCAGAACAGCTCCCAAGAACACTTATAAAACACAAAAAAGGAGTTAAACTGGAACACATCCAAAACAACCCCACACCCCAACAGTTTTAAACATAACTATTAACCCCACTACAGGAGAGTTGATCTGGGAAAGGTCCAGGTCAGCCCCCAAGCACACGTAAAGCCCCACACTAAATACACAAAGGGGGAGTTAAACTGAGACAGGTCGAGAACAGCCCCTTTAAAAAAACAATTATCAAAAGCACAAAAGGGGAGTTTCAGTGGAAACAGTCCGGAACAGCCCCCCCCCCCTTTCCCTCTTAAAAGAACTATTAACCCCCACTACAGGAGAGTTAAACTGGGACAGGTCTAGGTCATCCCTCAAGCACACTTAAAACCCCCACACTAAATATACAAAAGGGGAGTTAAACTGGAACAAGTCCAGAACAGCTCCACTCCCCTTTTAAACATAACTATTAACTCCACTACAGGAGAGTTGATCTGGGACAGGTCCAGGTCAGCCCCCAAGCACACTTAAAGCCCTACATTAAATACACAAAAAGAGGGGGGGGGGGTTAAACTGAGACAGGCCCAGAATAGCCCCTCCCCCCACAACACACAAAACACAAAAGGTGAGTTACAGGTCCAGAACAGACCCTTTAAACAATGAGTAGGGTGACGCGGGAGGGGGGGTTGGGAGGGCTGTTCAGGACTTGCCTCATTTTAACTCCCCTGTAGTGTTTTATAGCTGTGTGTGGGGTGAGGGGAGGGAAGCGGGCTTTTCTGTATCTGTTCCAGTTTAACTCCCCTGTCCTGTAATACATTAACGGAGTGTGGGGAGGGGGGGAGGAGAGGGGCACCCTGTTCTGGCCATATCCCAGTTTAACTCTCCTGTAGTGTTTTATATGTGTGTTTGGAGGCTGTTCTGGATCTGGCCCTCTTTAACTGTCCCAGTTATACTCCCTTTTTAACGTTTTATACGTGTGTGGGGAAGGCTATCCTTAACCTGTCCCAATTTTATTTCCCTGTAATGTTTCATAGAGATGTGTGTGTGTGGGTTGGTGGGTTGAGGGGGGTAGTGTTATTGTCCTTTTGCCAGTTTAACTCTCTTTCATCCCAGTATAACTCCATTGTAATGCTTTATAAGAGTGTGGGGGACGCTATTCTAAACCTGTTCCAGTTTAACTCCCGTGTAATATTTCATGAAGGGATGGAGGTGGGGGGTGTTCTTGACCTGTCCCAGTTTAACTCTCTTTTGCCCCAGTTTAACTCTCTTTTGTCCCAGTTTAACTCTCTTTTGTCCCAGTTTAACTGTATTATTGTAACGGTGTGTGGGTGTGTGTGAGAGAGAGAGAAAGGGGGGGGGGAGGCGGCTATTCTGGTCCTGTCCCAGTTTAAATCCCCTGTAGTCTTCTCGCTTTAACTCCCCTATAGTGTGATGGCTTGGGGGTGGGTGGGGGGCTGTTCTGGCCCGTTCCCAGTTAAACTCCCGTATTACGTTTTCTAATAGAGTCAGTGGTTTTTCTGGCATTCTCCCAGTTTAACTCCCCTATTTAGCTTTTGTGTATTTGGTGAGCTTGGGGCTGACCTGGACCTGTCTGGAGATTAACTCCCCTTTTGTATTTTATAGGGGCTTTGGATTTATCCCTGCTTAACTCCGTTTTAAAGGTGTTTGTTGTATGTTCTGGACTTGTTATAGTTTTACTACCCTGTAGTGCTTTATAGGTGTTGAGATGGGAGCTGTTCTGTCCCTGACCCAGTTAAACTTCCATGCGAGCTGTTTTGGACTAGTCCCAATTTAATTCTCATGTTATGCTGGGAGGGCGTTATTCTGGAATGTTCTCTTTTAACTCCCTGAATGACTTGTTATTTTGAGTGGAAGCGAACTGGTTATGCTGGTGCGGGCTGATTTGAAATATCATAACCAGCCTAACTCCCGGAAAGTTCATCTGGGCATGGCCTGAAACTACTCCTGAGAGCAAAAGTGGTAAGGGAGTCATTTCAGCACGTTACACCGGCTTTGCTGAATGATACTAAACATTAGCTGGAGGCAATTTAGCACACGGCCTTAGCCATTATGCGTTTTCTGGATTTGATTTCGTCTGTCTGCAGAGAGACACAACTAGTGTTCGATTTTCTGACCCCTTAAGATTCATTCATTCTAATTCGTTTTTAATTGATTCTTTTTTATGTGAGAGAGTGAGAAAGAAAGAGGAGGTGGAGGAGGAAGAAGAAGAAGAAGAAGAAGAAGAAGAAGAAGAAGAAGAAGAAGAAGAAGACGAAGAAGAAGAGAGAGAGAAAAGCGAGAGAGAGAGAGAGAGAGAGAGAGAGAGAGAGAGAGAGAGAGAGAGAGAGAGAGAGAGAGGGGGACAAAAAGAAGAAGAAGAAGAAGAAGAAGAAGAAGGAGAAGAAGAAGAAGAAGAAGAAGAAGAAGAAGAAGAAGAGAGGGAAGAGCGACAGAGAGAGACAGGGGCAAGAAGAAGAAGAAGAAGAGAGAGAGAGAGAAAAAAAGAGCGAGAGAGAGAGAGACAGGGACAAGAAGAAGAAGAAGAAGAAGAAGAAGAAGAAGAAGAAGAAGAAGAAGAAGAAGAAGAAGAAGAAGAAGAAGAAGAAGTAGAAGAGAGGGAAGAGCGACAGAGAGAGACAGGGACAAGAAGAAGAAGAAGAAGAACAACAACAACAACAACAACAACAATAACAACAACAACAACAACAACAACAACAACAACAACAACAATAACTAGAAGGAGGCGAACCAAAGCAGTTTGCTCAGACCCCCTCGGATAATCGATTGTTAATTATGCATTCTTCCTACCTGTTTAACTCAACTGTCTGATCGCTTTGAACGTCTTCTTCTTCTTCTTCTTCTTCTTCTTCTTCTTCTTCTTCTTCTTTTTATTATTATTATTATTATTATTATTATTATTATTATTATTATTATTATTATTATTATTATTATTATTATGACAGGTAAAGTCTAATATTATTTATGACACCGTATAAAGTCTGTTGGTTCGAGTTTCAAAGCCTTCTGTACTTGTTGGGTCGCAATATAGAGAGATATATTTATCAGCAAAGACAAATTTTAGAAGCTAGGCTAATGTTTTATATTTATAACTCACAACTATTTGTGTGGTTTTTGTGTTTTTTTTTTGTTTTGTTTTTTTAGCTGCGGGACGTATAAGGAGCTCCCAGTTGTGACGGGAGGATTTTTGTGGAAGATCCTTGCTGACATCGGTGCGCTCTTATATTGAGACTGTGAGTGACTTACACGGCGACGTGGCTATTACCGTGATTGACTGTACTGTGCAGAGTTAAAGCGACTCGTGTTTGACGTGAAGGGTGACTTGCAGTAGACAGTCAGCGACTGGTGAGACTACCTTGCATAAAAGTTATCTCAAAACTCTGTGACTTCTAGTCTGCTGCGAGAAAGCTTTGAAGACCTTTGCGACTTTTAGTTCTAAAGAGCATTCGTCGCACGCGCCTTCTGTGCTTTTATTAACGCTACAAAATCAACTCCTCTTTACCAAAGGAGACAGACTTACAGTAACAAGCAATATGTAGTAATATGTAATAAGTAGCCTTCAGTAGGAAAACAAATGTTCGTAGAAGTTTGTAAAAGCGGTCCTGTCCAAAGAAGAGAAACAATAAATTAGCCTGAGGAAGAAGAAAATAAAGAAAAACGTTACCACACAGTAGAAAGCCTGAACTGCTCATCATTTTTGTCATTTCATTGTTCGTTCATCCTGCTTGTGTTTCCTGACAACTGGATTAGCAAGGAATCTTAGAAAGGTGTGTTTTTCAGGTGCACAGTTTTTAGATCTTTTGTGTTGGTTTGAGGTTTCTAGACGTTTATGTGTTACGAGATCGGTGATGTTTTTTGTTCTCCCTTCCACGACAGTTGCGAGATCATTGGCGAGTTTTTATTTCAGCAACCACTGTGCTAGCGAGGACGGCTTGTTTTAGCCTCCCGTTTTCGGAATCTTGGTGTTGTTTGCGGCTTTCAGTCAGAGAGCTGACGAGAGCGGAAGAGGGTGGGGTTCTCCTTAAAGGTTAGTGGCGGCTGTGCAACAGTTATTTCCCTTGCCGCCCGGATTACCGTCTTTCAAGTGGAACACAGTTGTAACTAGTAAAAGGTAAGTTGACCTTTGAACATTTTTAACATTTGATTGACACAGTGACTTTTCGCATGTAGGTCAGGGAAATAATCGTGAGTAGCATTCTTGTGTACTGTGGAAACCAGCGAGTGCAGAATGTAAATTATGACATAGAGTAGGCTACCACTGACTTTAAATTTTGTCTGATCGCATTAAATAGTTTGATTGTGTTAAAAAAAAAATAAAATCAACATCTATTCGCACTTTTAGTCAACAACAAAACAAACAAACAAACATTTAAATTTTTATTAACAGTTTTATATATGCGCGAGGTTTGACGTAGTGTTTTGAAGCAAATTCACAACATCTGTTTCCAAGTTTCAGTTGATCGGTTTTAATTTAATGTATTCCTCGATTACTGTTAAAAATCGTCTATTCCCATTTTTTTAAAATTGTGTGTGTGGGGTGGGCCTATAGATGGGTTATTTGGACAAAATTTGTTATTATCAAAAATACGTTACAATTGTTTTATTTCTTCGCGTAACTTTGGCGTAGTGTTTGGTTGAAAACATCACATTTGCCTTCAAAACTTATTACTTTTTCATTTGTTTCATTTTTTTCCTCGTTAATGCCCGTCTCCGCCGTACCGCCGATAGTGGGCGTAGACGTTAAAGTGCAATACTTATTCTTCAGTCATTCATTTCTTGTAATGTGTATTGACACTTGTGTTTTACAAAAACAAACAAACCAACAAACAAAAAACAACAACACTGTGATCCTACAAGGTAAAATAAAAAGTAGAAGTAATAGGGAGATCCCTTATCTCAAAGCCAGCTTCATTAGGGTTGGGTACATCTCTTCTGCCTCGCTGCTTTAAATTGAAAACTAAAATCGGCCTCTTAGTCCATGCTGGCGCATTGTGAGAAGATGTCATGGCTATCTTATGTGGTATTAAACCTTTTTTTTTTTTTTTTTTGGGGGGGGGGGGGTTGGTGAGGAGAGGAGGGAATGTTGGGGGAGGGAGGGGGAGAGATTTTATTCCTCACCCATGCGAGCAAAATTTGGACTGCCTTCTTAGCGAAATTCGAACTGCCTTCGTAGCAAAATTTGGACTGCCTTCTTAGCGAAATTTGGACTGCCTTCTTAGCGAAATTCGAACTGC
>CM072516.1:73603087-73685587 GCA_036898135.1 Oncomelania hupensis
TGTAATGCCATAACAATGTCACTTTATCATTGTGTAATGCCATAACAATGTCACGTTATCATTGTGTAATGCCATAACAATGTCACTTTATCATTGTGTAATGCCATAACCATGCCATGTTTTATTGTGTAATGTCATAACAATGTCACTTTATCATTGTGTAATGCCATAACCATGCCATGTTTTTATTGTGTAATGTCATAACAATGTCACTTTATCATTGTGTAATGCCGTAACCATGCCATGTTTTTATTGTGTAATGTCATAACAATGTCACTTTATCATTGTGTAATGCCATAACCGTGCCATGTTTTTATTGTGTAATGTCATAACAATGTCACGTTATCATTGTGTAACGCCATAACCATGCCATGTTTTTATTGTGTAATGTCATAACAATGTCACGTTATCATTGTGTAATGTCATAACAATGCCACCTTATCATTGTGTGATGTCGTAACAATGCCACCATATCATTGTGTAATGCCATAACAATGCCACGTTATCATTGTGTAATGTCCTAACAATGCCACGTTATCATTGTGTAATGTCATAACAATGCCGCCTTATCATTGTGTAATGTCGTAACAATGCCAACTTATCATTGTGTAATGTCGTAACAATACCACCTTATCATTGTGTAATGTCATAACCATGCCACCTTTTCATTGTGTAATGTCATAACAATGCCACCTTATTATTGTTTAATGTCATAACCATGCCACGTTATCATTGTGTAATGTCATAACAATGCCACGGTAACATTGTTTAATGTCATAACCATGCCACGTTATCATTGTGTAATGTCATAATGCCACGTTATCATTGTGTAATGTCATTAGAATGCCACGGTATCATTGTGTAATGTCATACAAATGCCACGTTATCATTGTGTAATGTCATAACAAAGACACGTTATCATTGTGTAATGTCATAACCTGACCAATTTTTTTTAAAAAGAATAAACCCATTCTCGCCCAAAATAAACAAATCTTTCAACATGGGGGACTTTAAAGCAGGTTCTAAACTTTGCCTGTGGGATGTGCCGAGAGCAAACGGTTATCTTGTCAGTTTGTTTTTGTTCTCGAGGTTAAAAACTTAATTAATAAATAATAAAAATAAAAATAGCTCACCTCTGTGTGAACCTTTGTGGGGGAGCCGGGGGTTTTAGTATTAATAGTATTCCCACTTTCTGGAAATTTAGTGCGTTAAATTCCCACTGTCGCTGTCTTTCTCCTTTCTCATTCCTACTCTGTTCTATCAATCTGCTATACTATTTTCTTCTTCGCTTGACTAGTCACATACCTTTTTCTTGAAAACTCTTCCGGGACTAAACTCCTCATTTGTGTGTGAGGTCTGTTGGATCAGCTTGGAAATATTGGACGCTTTCTGCCAGGTGGTCACTGGGGCTTCCTATGATGTTATTATTTGGCAATGTAGGCATTTTATATGTATGTGTTTTGTTGATATTTTATACTGATGTTTGTATTCTATTTTGTTTTTGTAAACGGTGGTTCGATAAATTAGAGTATAGCCTCAGCGTCCCCTGCGTGGGATGTCTTTATTGTAAAGTGACCGGCTGGTGGAGAGCCGTCAGTGTTGCCACTAGGGTTGTTTCGGCAGATCTTTTATGCGGATCAGGGGCAAGTCCTCTTTTAGCGAAGTTGTGGTCTTGATTTTGTGGTCCTGATTCGGCTGTACTGGTCCAGATTTGGCTCGGAAGATTCCGCTGGACCTCAAGCGATAATCATGCAATGTAATGTAAACCTCTGAGTGGTACAATATAGGCTTAATCATTTGTTTTGGTAGAAGGAAAAAAAAAGGGGGGGGGAGGGGGGTGGGGGTTGGAAGAGGATAGGGATGGGTTAGTGCGGGATGGAGGAATATAAGGGTGAGGGTGGTGGGGAACTGTTAACTGAAAACGGAAATCGTCAACGTTGTTCTCATTGCTGATCCCAATTCGTGAATCATCGACGTTACTCTTTATTACAGAACCGTCTGCGTGTACATGTACAGTTCTGTCAGAAATTTTCAGTTTTAATCTCTATATAATAAAACGACAGCATTCAACTACATTCAGTTTACGCTGCAAACGCGTATAGTATAATAGCCTTCGAACATTAAATCAGTTCGACGTCATACAGCGTTCATTAGCAGTCCTTTTGTGTGTAGAACCTGAAGAAGAAACAAAGATGGCAAGATCATTCCAACGTATTTCCAAACACTCACAAACATAGCCGAACATCTTTTTATTTGTGTGTGTGTGTGGGGGGGGTGGTGGTTCTAAAGCTTTAATTTTCTTTGGGGTGCTGCGTCTAGGCTTTATCTTGAAAAAGCGAAAGGAAAATGGAATGATAGGTCACGATCTTATACTGTCTACAAGCAAAAGCAGGATCAAAATCGGCAAAAGCCACTTTTAAGATACAGCGCCAAATGGGTTTAGAAAATGGTGATGCGCAATGGCCTTGACCTTTGAGCCAGTATCACTACCAATGATACCGCTAGCTTAGCAGTAGTTATCGAAAGTAAAAAAAAAAAAGGTAAAGGTAGTCCCATAGCCTTGTGGCCGTAGGGGAGCGTGATGTTGGAGATCACACTTATCTTGGGCCAGCGTAATGAGGGTGATGCCCAACTCTCTCCCTCGCTGCTTTACCTTCCCCACCCTCAAGAGAGTAGGTACTCAATCACAGTTGAGTCAACTGGGGGCGTTGTTATTTGTCGCTTCACGCCTTAGCGGTCACCCATCCAAGTGCTAACCGCACCGGACGGTGCTTCACTTTCGACACAGTAGCGAGTGCTCCAACCACTGCACTATCCGACACTATCGAAAGTAAATTTTTAAAAAAAAGGTGAAATTGGGTTCAGTTATTCTTGAAGTAAGGTTAAAGTGTGTTTAAAACAAAAACGTTACATTTAGAGCGACGGACCGGATAACTGATCGACAGGCGGACGGCTATTGAAGGATGGTGGATGATTTGAAGTACCTACCTAGGCACCAATAGCTCCACAGAATCACTTCAGCCGGTTTTTTTTTAGATATTGAGCAACACTGTTTAGCAAGAAAATGACTCCTTGGTCTTAGCGTTAGAAGACATCTGATGGCACTTGAGGCAGGACACTAACCTAGGTAATGTTTGTCTGTAGCTTTGTCAAAATTCATTCAGCGGTTTTTGAGATTAGGTTTCCAATCCGACCGATCGACAAACCCACCGACTGACTGACCGACCAACATTTCGCTCGTTCAGATTTTCTCTCCTTACCACCCCACCACAACCCACACATCCATTCCCGCCTGATTCAAAATATTTACAGCTAAGTCTGGAAAATACACAAAACTAAAAAAAAATCGTCGGATAAAAAAAAAAAAAAGAAGCAGCTTATTTTCAAACTCCTTATTCACAACAAAAAAACTACAATAACAGCAATAACAATTATAATAATAACAACAACAAACAGCAACAACTGAGTACAACTTTGGACATGCATTAGGAGGTCTTCTGCTCGCTTTAAATTAGTCTAGTCAGCAGATCCGCTAGCAGTAGTAGCTTAGAAACTAATGGCAGTTCAAAAGTGTAGGTTAGGTCAAAAGCCAGTCTGTTTACATTGCACGCATTGGCTCTTAACACGAATGCTGCAGGAATCTTCTTTTTTTTTGTCTTCAAAAGAGTGCATTGCACTATTTACAGTATAAAGACACATCGTTCATCTGCATCCTCCAAAACGTCGCCGTATGGTGCATCTGCTCTGAAACGTCGCCGTATGGTGCATCTGCTCTGAAACGTCGCCGTATGGTGCATCTGCTCTGAAACGTCGCCGTACCTTCTAGTTGTGAAAGTGCACATTGCGTATCAAAAATCCGTTCGGTGCGGAAAAGACAGGAAGGATCTGCTTTGTAAAGCCGTGTAGATAAGGACGTTGTAAATTGGAAATCTACTCTATTATTGACGTCATATGTTGTGACTCTACTTTGAAAAATCGTCGTAAATTGTGAATCTAGTCTTTAAAAAAAAAGAAAAAAAAAGTTTGACAAAAGAATTTTCAACTTTCTTTTGAAAGACGATGCACTTCCAGGTACGTTTGTAAATCTACTCTTTAATTAAAAAAAAGAAGAAGAAACATCGTACATTATTGTGACTCTACTCTTTAAAGACGTTGTGATTTGTAAATTTTCTCTCTCAAAAAAAAAAAAAAAAAAGAAAGAAAAAAAAGAAAAAAAAAGAAGTTGTTTTACAGTGGGAATCTACTCAGAAAAGACTCACCTTCTGAGAAAGGCATATGTCGTGAAACTAGTCTGAAAAGATGTTTACAGTGTGACATTACTCTGAAAGAGATGTTGAACTACTCTGAATGGGACGTGCTACGTTGTGATACTACACTCTAAAAGGACGTTGAGTAGCGTGGATCGTCTAGAAGTTACAGTTTGTTTTATCATTCCACGCAATAAGATCCGTCCGTAGCATTGAAATCATTTAAACAAGAGGTTATTCAATATATATCTTATGAAATGTGATCAAAGCATCTGTGTACGACACATAATACAGTCACCAGCAACTAACTATTGCTTAATAAAGTTCCCAGTTTGGCTGACACCCATCTAGCGGCAGCTTATTTTGTTCATTCGGTTCCAGTCCAGACTCCAACAAGTCTTCATTTTTTTTCGACATCAGTCAACAATTTTTCGACATTACAAGACTTCGTTGTTTCGACATCCGTCAACAAATTGTCGACATTTTAAGACATCATTGTTTCGACACCAATCAACACATTTATTGACATTATAAGACATCCATTTTCGACACTAAAACCGTGAAATGACAAATTGTACAACGAAGGTCTGAATACATTGTGGCATAGCAGTTTGTGATTCTGTGATTAAAGATTGCTCGCGACTGTCAGAATAGTGTGAACAGATTTCTTAGGCTGTGACATAAAGTGATACAATCCCGGAGAAAACACTTACACAAGGGACGCTATATTGAGCTTACGTTTTAAACAGGTAAGTGACAATTTATTGTTTTGAGTTTTCATTTTCCTGTAGCGTTAACTTTTATTTTTGACTTCCATTTTGTGTCTTCTTTCTGTGGCAATAATTTTGAGTTGTTGTTTTTGTCTCTTAGAGTTATAATTTCTTTCTTTTTTTTTTCTTTGTTTCTTTCTTTCTTCACGCTGTTTGTTGTTTCCGTTCCTTTCACAATGTGATAAGGCCATTCTGTTGTGTGCTTTTTCTTTTATTTTTGTTCGCTTTTTTCCCCCCACCTATTGGTTTTTTTTAAATCTTAAAGCTAAAGCTTTTTTGTCTTCGTTCTTTGTGTGTTTAGAAGTTGAACGTCAATGTTCGTTTTTTTTAGTTCTTTTCTATTTCTTATCGTGGTGGAATGTGCCCTGTTTTGCGATAATTTGCTTGCACTCAAGTACTTGTCGTTAAATCGTAATGCTATTATGTTTTAATCACACACACACACATGCACACACACACGCACATGCAAACACACACACACACATCGCTCTTTTTTTCTTTGTCGATAAATGAAAAGATTTCACGACTGCACCAAATCCCCCGAAAGCCCTTGCTCTTGTCTTCACCATCCCAATTTCCCCCCACTCCCTTGTTTGCCATGTGCATGCTGCTAGCGTGGACGATGCTGCGCCTTATAATTGGACATCATCGTCATCGTCGTCGTCATCATCATCATCATCATCATCATCATCATCACCATCAGCATCTTCATCATCATCACCATCATTATCAATTCCTGAGCGTCTATAGTGACTGCGTTGCGGCCAAAAATCATGATCATTGTCGTCGTTGTCGTCATCGTCATCATCACTATCATCATCCCCACCACTACTACCACCTCCATCGTCGTCATCATCATCATCATCATTACCACCTCCACCACCCTCCTCTTCCTCCTCCTCATCATCATCGTCACATCATCATCACCGCCATTCTCCTCATAATCCTCCTCCTCATCATCATTATCATCATCATCATCATCATTATGATCATCATCATTATCATCATCATCATCATCATCATCATCGCTATCATCATCACCATCATTATCATTATCATTATCATCATCATCATTTGAGCAGCTCGTTCAGGCCATCACGCAGCAATCTCGTTGGGCTGTAGGACACGTTGTAAAATAAAGAAGAAATGCATTTCGTTCAAAAGAAGAGACGTCGGTATTGTTAGTTATTACCTCCCAACTGTTCGTCACTTCATGGCTTCGTTCTTTTCATTATTCCTTGCCTATTGTGTTAGTGGCCATTTTAATGCTCAGGCAATTTTAAGACTGCTGTTATCGGTAGGTCTTCTGGGGCCAGTAGGAATGTTAAACTTGCTCGTCTCCAAATTTAGTACCCTTTTTTATTGTAAAAAAATACAAGTCTGACTTGATTGATTAAATTGTTGAACGTTAGAGTGATTGATTCGATGTGTCTATCATGGCTGCCTCTCTAATGTTTGATCTCTGTCTCTGTCTGTCTGTCTCTTTAAATGTGTGTTAAATTGCTTTAAACCCTGGTCAGTCTGTGTGCTGTGATGCTAAAGACATTAAAGCAATAAAAACTCTGTCTTTCTGTCCCTACCTCTCTATATGTCTGTCTGTATTTCCCTCTGTCTCTCTCTCTGTCTCCTTCTCTCTCTCTGTCTCTTTCTCTCTCTCTGTCTCTCTCTCTCTCTCTCTCTCTCTCTCTCTCTCTCTCTTTATTTCTTTCTGTCTCTAATTCACTCACTCTTTTTGATGATGAATCAAATACAACTGAGTTCTACAAAAAGCCACTGTTATTTTTCTTGGTATTGTGCCGGCCCGCGGAATCTGTACATGTACAGACAGATGTAGCCATGCCGACCACCGGTTGACCGGTAGTAATCCAGTCGACGGTCTGCAAACGCGCCAAACGCAGCCAGGGTTTCTACGGATGCAACAGTCTTTCTGGTTGACTCGCGACTCCCCTCCCCCCCCAAAAAAAAATAATAAAAAAAATCTGCGCGTTACTAGCTTATGAATGCTTATGAATAATGCATGGATTTTTCTTTGCTTTGCACTGTCTGTGCTGATGACAGTCGCTGATGGTTGATACTCATGCAAATGACGGCACTCAGCACTACTCTAACCTGCAACACTTTTGAATTTGAAGAATTTGTTTTCGGATTTTTTTTTTCTTTACACGGACTCTTTCTCCCTCATTCCCCCATCCCCCCACCCACCTCTCCCCACCCCATCCCACCCCACCCCCCAACTTTTTTGGTATTTTAATTTTATTACTGCGAGTCTGTTGTATTGCACCGCTGCCGTAGCTCAGTGGTTAATGGAGATTTCGCCTGGCACACTGATGACCAAGGTTCGAATTCCGTGATATAATTATAAAAGTGGCAATTTTTCACATTGTCAGTCTTAACAGTACGATTGCTCTGGTGGTTCAATGTTGATTTGGGTCCTTCCCGCCTCCTTTCCTTTGGGTTGCTTATCCCCCGTCTGCCGTATGGCCAATGGCGGGTTTGGACGTTAAGCTCCAATGTTCGCGATGTTATATTTTCACGCTTGTACACTAAAGTAGCACGATCATGGCAGAGTTCATAAAACCTCAGTTATGAGGTGAAAGGCCTCAGATATGCCTGTATGCAGCTTAAAGAGACCTTCCGTCCATAATTATGACGTCGCCTCGGGAGGTTTCCTACTACGCAGTTATTACGTGTCAGTCGGTACAACAGGCAGAGACCCAGTAAAATTATTTAAAAAAAATAAAAAAAAGCAGCCACAACGAACAGTCCAAAACGCTGTTTGCTTCGACGACCTGGGAGTTCCCGCTACTCCGGCGGACTGGGGGAGATCCCGAAACAAAATCCGCATCACCTTTCAAGCTTCCTTTTCCTACCTGTGGGCTCCGTGGAGTGGGCACAAGCGGCGGTTCGTGGAATGGTGCCGCGCCGCCCTGCTTGCCGGCTTCTGTACCCCGTGGCGGCTTCTGTACCCCGTGGCAGCTCCCTTCTTTCATGACGACAGCGCAACACGGGAATCGTTGTGGAGTGTGGCGATCTGTGGACTACAGGCGCTGTGCGCCGGCAGCGTTTTCCCGCGTCTGTTTACCTCTCCTCACTCGATCTGCTTACAAGGTTCCAAGGCTCCATTTCCCCACGGATTCTTCAGTATATATTGTTTGTACTTCCATGATTGCCCCCACCTTCTCGAATACTCCACAAACATCACGACAACCTTACTCCCGTCTGCGCGTCTGCTTAAACAACCCTGTTACCGTCCCGAACGATCCGCGTCTACACGACTTGTATTATAACAGGACTTCGTTTTTACATCATGACTTCTTAATCACGTCACCTATAGGCCTAGGTGTCCTGGGACAGAAATCTACTCAACAATAACAACAACAACAGTCCAACACACCATATAATAAGGCAAAGTCACATAACCTGCAACTCCGTGTTTTTCGCCCCCCCTCTCCCGGTTAAAACAACGTGACACCTTTTGGATGGTCAGACACAAAGTTTAGATTTAGTTATCGCAAATATTAAACAACACACACACGCACGCACACACACACGCACACACACACACACGTACCCACATAGACAAAACTGATAGTGTAAGAATATATAAAGTGAATTACATATTTTATAATTTTGGGGGGAGCAATTTTTACCCCGCGCTTTTTCTTCAGTCGAACGCAAAAGGCGGCGATCTGAAGAAATCGCTATTACAGAAGTCGGAGTATAAATACATTTTTATTGTTGCCATTTTTAAGATTGACTGCACCCAATACCACTATTGACGGGAGGGAGCAAACCGGAGAACCCGGAGAAAACCCTCGGTGACATGAAAGTCCCGTACCTAAGTCACCCAAATAGACCGGTGTCCTCTAAAAGGACCTTGAACTTGGCCCCAGTGTCAAGCGTTATGCCACAGCACAAGAGCCGTTGCTGGTGGGGCCTTTCTGAGTAGAAACAGTTAATATTTGAAGAAGAAGTTGTGAATAAACATTGTTGTTAGGGCGTCTCCACACTTGATTCACTGCATAAAGATGAACCCCGCCTGTAATGAGTTTGCTTTATTTATCTCGACCCTGCTGTCGCGAGCGCCCGTGTAAAACATTACAACACAATACATTCAGAACAGTACTGTAGCGAGTTGCTTTGCAGCCAGTGGCTTAAGCTTACTCGCGGTTGTTTCGAATGCAAGTACT
The DNA here is from genome assembly GCA_036898135.1 of Oncomelania hupensis. Lineage (NCBI taxonomy): Eukaryota > Metazoa > Mollusca > Gastropoda > Littorinimorpha > Pomatiopsidae > Oncomelania > Oncomelania hupensis. Next base: position 73,612,295 of record CM072516.1, read on the forward strand.
CACAAAGCAACGTTGGGAAAAATAGGATGTTGTGGGCCTGCGCAGTAAGAGATCCTAGTCTAAAATCAAAAGAAGGCAATAAGGCCGCAATGTTGGCGGCCATTGGCTCGGAAGAGTCCACTGGACCTAAAGCAATAACCATGCAATGTAATGTAATGATGTACTCGCAGAAAAGTAACCGTTTGTCCAGCTCGACAAAGTCACGTGACGGATCGCTTGTTTTCGTCTGGTGCAAACGGAACTCGTCGCCTATTTTCGCGTGTACCCGCGTGTATTAGCTTCAAAGAAACACGCTACAGAAGAGACAGACAGCTCTCGCTCTCGCTCTCTCTCCATTTTAGTTCCAGAAGCGCATGCATTTGACAAGAGTTGGTAGTGGAGTAAACACACACAAGCTGCAACTTACACACAACAGGCTCTTCATATACCACCATTAACTAACAAGACATTCATAAATCAACAGCACGGTACTTTTTTGTCCAAAAAGGTATTTCCTATAATACGACACTATGCACAAGCTCCTGCAATGACAAAAAGGCGCACACACATACAGACAACATAAGCAGGCCACCCTTTAAGCCCCAGGTTATCCTGTCCTATCCTATCCTATCCCGTAACTCGGAGGTCGTAGGGGCACCACAGATGACTGTTTAACCAGCGTACTCCATCTTTCCCTGTCCTCAGCAACCCTGATTGTTTCGCTCAGTGTCAAACCAGTCCATTCTTGAATGTTGTCCTCTCACCTCTTTTTCGGTCTCCCTCTTCTTTACCTCCTTGCAGGATGGTCTTTGCAAGACCTGATGATCTGGTGACGTGACCATACCATCGGAGCTATGAGCAGGTCATCGTGTTGTCCAATGGCTTATATGATGGTCTGTCGGACTTCGTCGTTGGTGATATGCTGGGTATAGGAAATGCCCAAAAGTCTTCTGTAGCACCTCATCTCCATGCTTTGTATCCTTCGTTGGAGATCTGCTGTGAGGGTCCATGTTTCGCACGCATATAGGAAGATTGAGATGACAAGGGAGCGCAGCAGACTTACCTTGGAATGTAGACTGATGGTCCTTTTTTTCCAAATTGGCTTCCACCACGCCAGGGCAGCAGTTCGTGCGATCCTGGAGAGGACTTCCTGTCGGGACCCATTGTCTGATACAATGGCTCCGAAATATTTGAAGCTATGCACTGTGGATTGGCCTTGGACTTTGATGTCCGTGTTGATGCCAATGGTGTTCTTGGTCATCATTTTGGTCTTCTCTGCACGTGCCCCAGGTTATGGGGGATGGATTGAAATCTTCCGCGCGCGAAGATATAAAGGGAGGTAACTAGAGTTAAAAAAAAAGGTCTATTCGACCCAGGCGGGTTTCGAACCCGCAACTTTCGGCATAGGAGGCCACTATCAACTGTGCTGCAGGCCATCTCGACTTCAAACGTTCTTTTAAAAAAAGAAAAGAAAAAAAAGCCTTGGTTAGACTTGGTTGTCCAGTGCATCGCGAGTTGTTTGAAAGTGACCTGTCTTATAAGTAATAAGTTATCACATTCGTTTCTGACATCTAGGCAACTGAACACAATGACTTTGACGAATTGTTCGGGGTTTCCGCTCTGACAATTTTCCCCTTTCAAAAAGGTTATATTCGGATGGCTTTGCATTCATAATTTTGCGTGCGGTTAAAATGTTACACTAGGATTCATTGTCTTTTGATTTGGGACAGTCGTATGTCCGTAGGTTGCACTGCAAGTTCTTTTCGCGCGCGCACCTACACACATACATACATACATACACACAATCTGTCTTAAATTATTATCATCCACTGACTTTGACAAAGTGTTTTTGTGTTTTAAACTGACGCTTTTCCCACTTTAAATAGATAGTCGGAGTTGTGTGTTTTAAGTTGTTGAAGGGATTGCATTCTATTATGAAATGTGTTCTGGTACGGTCCGAGGTCCGCTGCAGGCACATTCTTTAAGGACAAGTCAAAAGGTAGAAGGAGGTCAAACGCAGCAAATTAAAAGATTTTCTCTTCACGGAGTTCGCCATTAAAACCTTCGCCAGGAGTTTACAAGCCAACGAAGTAAAGAGTTGTAACTAGTATACTGCCGTAGTATTAATAATTATATTCTTGGTTTTAGCTAAAACTTTTGAAGCCTCTTTTCGCTTATGACAAGGTTTTCAAGGTACTGTTTTGTATAATTCAGACGTATATTAGTCATTAGAGCGGAAACGTACTATTTATTATCACTTGTCAGTGTCGTGTGTGTGTGTGTGTGTGTGTGTGTGTGTGTGTGGGTGTGTGTGGGCATGTGTGTGTGTGTATGTTTGTGTGTTTTCTGTTTTCCCACCGAAGTGCCTGGAATTAAACTTTTGCCTTGCAATGCCTTATTTACTAAAAAATAAATAAATAAATAAATAAATAAATAAATAAATAAATAAATAAACAACTACTTCTACTAATAGTTATAATGGATGCTAAATGTATTCTAGTATGGATACCCGATCTCAGTTCACCTGGCATCTTACAAGGTCAGGTAAGTAAAGGTGTTGTTCCCGTAACATTTTGGTCGTAAGGGACCCCTTTTTTCTGGGCAAGCTTGATGTGGGCAGTACTCAATAATTTTGATCACAGCTGTCAAACGTTGCTCTGCGTTCGTATTTGATTTTGGTTTACATTGTGTTTGTGTGTATGTGTGCGTGTTTGTGTATGTGTTTTGCAGTCTAATGTCCGTTGTGGTACAAACTCTTTAAAGAGTAAATAAATGATGTCGTACCTTTTTATTACACTGGTTTCCACAATGATTTTTATAATTACAACAATGACTTTTAGCCATTGAAACATGGCGACTGTTATCCTATTAAAACGGCAACATAATATTATATAATTATGGGGGCTATTCGGTTCAAAACAGGCAAACACACCAACGGCAGGTTAAGTTGCAATTTAAAATCATCACGACGTAGTCTAATTATTATTTTGGCGCCACGAACCACGTGCAGAGCAACGGAGACCAGACGACACACACACACTCACTCACACTCTCTCCCTCTCTCAAGAGAGGGAAGAAAGCAGACCTCGCTTAGTTCCAGACACACTGTATGCACGAAGAATGCAGGCAAAATGGGCAGCTGAGACTGCCCGAGAAGACTCGCTATTAAGCAAGACGAACGCAAACTTCCGCATCGGCCTTTTAAGCCCCGGTCACACAGCCCTTTACGGCTGAATCACGGCCAAAGCGCGTCCAAAATTTGTTACCCGTGGAGTGGACGTTGTTGTTCGCGTTGATGTCGAGGTTAAGACGAGCTACGGTCGAGGTATAGACGTGGCAGGACGCGGGGAGAAATCTGAACGGCATCGGACGCGGCAAAAAGTTTTGAACTGCTCAAAATTTTAGCCCGCGCACAACCACGGGTAAAACACGCGGTAAAGATGTGCAACACACGTGAAACACGCGTGGTAATCCGTGTTCCGGCAGTGATTAAAACTTGGGGAGACGCGGTAAGACGCGAAAGTTTAGCGTTCAGTCATTGGACGCATGTACCGCGTTGGAATCACGGGAAATAGCGTGTGTTTAGCGGCTTATCACTGACAAATGGATTTTTCCACGTATATAGCACTACCTACAAACTTTTTGCCGCGTCCGATGCCGTTCAGATTTCTCCCCGCGTCCTGCCACGTCTATACCTCGACCGTAGCTCGTCTTAACCTCGACATCAACGCGAACAACAACGTCCACTCCACGGGTAACAAATTTTGGACGCGCGCTTTGGCCGTGATTCAGCCGTAAAGGGCTGTGTGACCGGGGCTTTACGCTCCTGTGTCCGGGGACTATAATGTACAGCCTCCGCAGGACCCAGGTTCGAATCCCGTGATGGGCAAGGAAAAAGTGGCCATTTTGACTGTCCATTTTAGCAGTGTGATTGCTCTGGTGGTTCAGTGTTGATTTAGGTCCCTACGCCTGGTTCCCTGGGAGATGGGCATCCTCTCTGCCTTATCTCCAACGCAAGGTTCATTCCCTTTTCTCCGCGAGTCTCAGTTACGCGATGTGTTATGCAGGTTGTTAGAACGATAGGGCCGGTAAGGACGGGAGAAGGAGATGGCAGAAGGAGAGGCACGGTGGCCTAATGGTAGAGCTTTGGCTTGTGGATCTGAAGGTCCCGGGTTGGAGCCCAGGCCGGGGCATTGTGTTGTGTCCTTGGGAAAGACACTTTACTCCCGTTTCCTACTCTTTCGGATGAGAGTAATAACCGAGGTCTAGTCTATGTCGCATACATTCCATCATAACGGACTTTAAAGATCCTGACGCTCATAGCCTAGACGGGTGAGTGCCGGTGACAAGAACATACCCAGCATGCACACAAGTGCAGCAAGTTTCTTCAACATATTGAAGTTGGCTGCCTACAACAAAGAAGAAGAAGATGATGAGACCGGAGTGCAGAAGGGGGTGGGTGGTGGGTGGGTGGGTAAGAGAGCCGGAAGGGAATAACTACGGGGTGGTTAAAAAGTAACTCGTTATTGGAAATGTCTTACAAGGTTTGTAAACAGCGCTGCATTTCCATGAAATAACACGCAGTGATCGTCCTAGGGATTTGCAAAACCGGTACGACGTCACAGTAAACAAACCCCACTCGAACACAAACCGGTAGGCCAGTCACGGAAACCGGTATGACCCATAGCAAAGCTTAATAATGCGTCACTATTTTATATAAGTAGATGGCGACTCTGTTAATGCACTTTCTGTTTCATTAGAAACATCTTCGTCTTCACATAAACTTCTTTTATCGCCCCTAAACTAATCTCCCCCCTAGCAAAAAATGAAAAAAGAGATTTTTGCTTCTTCATTATTACTAGCCTATCCGCCACTGTCACAATACATACTGACGAGCACAAGGGAAGAAAAATCGAAAAGTGCGCGAGTTTAATTTATCCGTATTCACGATAGCCTTGCGCCCGCCAATGTTATATCATTCTGTATTAATTAATAATAATAATAACGGATTTTTATATAGCGGATACTCCAGCCTATGACCAGACTCACCACGCTTTACATAGTCATTACGTATAAGTACATGCACTCGATAAAACATCGCTTTAGCTACAATACACCAAAAGACAGAACAGTAAGGGTACAAATTATTTACACTTATGTACACAAATTACAATTTACAACTATGTACACAAATGACAGAAAAGACAAATAGAATAGCAAAAACATATTCACAGCTATTTATATGCCCGGTTAGGCCCAGGAGGAAAAACAGTATAAATATGTACAGCCGTGTGTACACTTACGGATCAGACAGAGACAAAGAGGAGAGAATGGCAGCGGGATACAGATCATTCTGAATAGTGAAGTTTGAAGAGGTGGGTTTTGAGGGCCTTTTTGAATACTTGTGTTGATTGTATGTTGCGGATATGGGAGGGAAGGGAGTTCCACTGCTTAGGTGCGGAGTAAGCGAATGCACGTTGGCCGTATGTCTTAGTGCGGGTGACGGGAACCTTGAGTGTGCGAGTGTCAGCAGAAGATCTTAAAGTGCGTGAAGGGGAGTAGACAGACAGTAGATCAGCAAGGTAGGAGGGACAAGAATCTGTGAAGAAGTTGTGACAGAGAACAGAGAGTTTGTACTCTATGCGTGCTTGCACAGGAAGCCAGTGAAGGGAATGTAGTAGAGGTGTGATGTGATCGCGTTTCTTAGCTCGGAATACTAGTCTAGCTGCTGAGTTCTGAACCTTTTGTAGCTTGTCAATGATGTGTTTTGGGGAGCCAGCGAGGAGAGAGTTGCAATAGTCAAGACGAGAAAGGACGAGAGCGCAGACTAGGGTTTTGGTGGCAGTGAGCGTAAGATAGTGGCGAAAGGAGCTGATTTGGCGTATGGCCGTGTATGCAGAGCGACAGACGTTGGAGATGTGGTTGTTGAGGGACAGGTCATCGGAGAGAATGTAGCCGAGATTTCTTGCTGAGGATGAGAACTGAATGTTTGTTGTCCCTACTGTGAGCGATGTTGGGAGAGGCGGGAGTGAGGAGGAGGTGTTGTGCTTGTGAATGAGGAGGGCTTCGGTTTTATCGTCATTAAGCTTAAGCTTGTTGAGTGTCATCCATGACTTAATGTCTGTGATGCAGTTCTCCAAAGTCTGAACAGTGGAATTAATGAGAGAGGGGGCTGTGGATTTATAAAGTTGTGTGTCGTCTGCAAATGACTGACTCTCAACAGCATGCTTTCTAAGCAGGAGAAGCAGTGGCTTGGTGTACAGAGTGAATAACAGGCCCTAAAACGGAACCCTGAGGCACGCCGCACACCAAGTCTGCTGTGCTGGAGAAACAGCCATCGACAGCGACTGGTTGTGATCTGTCGGAAAGATATGAGTAGAACTAAGCCAGGACCGAGCCGGAGATTCCAAAGTAGTGTTGAATAGTGTTAAAGAGAACGTGGTGGTCGACTGTGTCAAAAGCGGCTGAGAGGTCTAGTAAGGTGAGAACGGAGACATTACCATTATCTAAGGCCAGCAACAACCACATAATCAGCGTGGCTGGCTGGCTGGCTGGCTGGCTGGCTGGCTGGCTGGCTCTCTCTCTCTCTCTCTCTCTCTCTCTTCATTTCTCTTGTTTTTCTTTCACTTTTTCTTTATTTTTGAAACCAGTCAAACAAAATAAGAACCGGTAGGCTCTACCGGCTACTGATTTTTCAACCGGTATTTTTATTCTCAAACCGGTAAAATACCGGTAATTTCCGGTTAAATCCATCCCTGAACACGTATTGTGAGCCTCACGATGGTAGAATGTCAATGATGATCTCTGATTTCATCTCACTGTGACCAGAGCAGCACATAGTGGCCCGCCCATTGACACGTGGTCGGTTGTCTTATTATGAAAGAATGAATCCATTAAAAAATGTCAAAGAGTCTCCTCTCTGAAAATCCTTATTGGGAAGAGAGGGGACTATAAACTAATAACATAACACATTAAAAATGTGTAAAGCGCGTAAATATCTCCAAGCTGACGGGCCTGATGGTAGCGCTGGTGGGAGAGAGGTGGATACACACACACACACACACACCCACACCCATACATATACACACACACTTCTCTCTCTCTCTCTCTCTCTCTCTCTCTCTCTCTCTCTCTGACACACATTCACTCACTCACCCACACACACATCGATTACTTTATTACAACCCAAACCGTTCACTTGAACAAAGTTGTAATGAACCACAGTTCGTCGATGATGCCATCCGCACCCTGAATCTTCTCCGCTTCCACACCTTCTAACGCCGATAATGAGATGATGACACTGGTTGATAGGACTCTAGCGAGGTTTATACTGTGCTGCCATAATAGTCCAATGACCTGCAGTCACATTTCAATAACTACAACCCAAGCCCGTTAGCTTTAACAACATTGGACAGATCGTCAATGACACCACCCCAACCCTGATTCTACTCCTCCCCAACACTCTTCTAGAGCCGATGATGACACTGGTTGATAGGTACCCAACGAGACTTTTACTCTGCTGCCATGATAGTCCAATAAACTGCAATCCAGACACAAACTACATGTGCGCGCGCGCGCACACACACACCTACACCCACATACTTGCAATACATCAGAAATGGGTTCATTTAAGAATGTAGGAATCGGAAAGTCCTTTTTTGATGGAAAAGGGTTAGGGCAAGGGTTAGTTGCAGCGCTGCAACTAGCCCTTACCCTAACCCTTCTCTAGAAAGTTGACCTATTTCGTCCCTAATAGGCGACGAAATAGGTCGAATTTTGCTTCAAACTTTTCCAAAAATTCACTGAAATTTCTCCGTCCCGGATAGTGCACTCCTATGTACTTAAAACACTCTCATGCACTATAACTGCACTCCCTTGCACTAAAAGAGCACTCCCTCGCACTTAGAAAAAAGTGGGTTCCTGGAAAAAAGTGGGTTCCAAGCAAATAAACCCATTTGTTACTAGAAAAGACAAGGTCTGCTACCCATTTGTGCGTTTTTGTACGTTCCCACCCGCACACACACACACACACACACACACACACTCACTCACACACAGAGAACATAGGGGCCTAGAACCTAACTTAGCTTTTTCACTTCTTCATTATCGCTCAACACATTCCAGCAAACAGACCAGGCATTAACAGGTATGCAATCTTTTTACACAGACAATTCTCAACAGTTTGCACATGAGGTGTGAGACCAGATAGTTTAGCATCCAGCTTAGCAAGAACAAAAGAAATGTGTTTTCATGTTTCTGTGATATGCGTCTACAGAGTTTGTACTCTTTATGCCCCACTGGAAGAGCATTCCACCAGACCGGTGCAGGGTATTTGACAGACCTCTGGCCATAGTTTTTAATCTTACACTGCTTGGTGCAACGAGGAAAGACTTGGAATCTGAGCGGAGGCTGCGAGATGGTTCTCATAAAAGGGTTCTTGTAAGTATTTTTTATTTTTTTTAGTGCGAAAGGAAAACAACTCTGCTGGTGTTTAAATGTCATCTAAAGGTCCTATGTCCGCCGAGAAGCTGTTAGCTCACGCAATGTAGCACAGAATGTGAATTGCGGATCTTGTGTGTCAAGTTCTGTGGGTTACCCCTGACTGCTGAGGGTCATTAGCAAATATCTGGCCTGCCCTGGGCTGGAGGGTAACAATCGCCCAGACGACACTGTTTGGGGAAAGTGGGATGCTCGTCTCTGTCATTTCAAACTGCAATCCTTCTTTTCCTCTTTCTTATCTGTGTTCTTTTTTTTTTCGTTTGTCCGTCCATTTTTTTCTTGTTCTTTTTCTATCTCTCTCTTCCTCTTTATTTTTTCCCCCTCTGTCTACTTTCTCTATTTCTCTCTTCACCCACCCACCCACCACCCACCACCCTCTTTCTCTCTGTCTTTCTCTCTCTCTCCCTCTCTGTCACTGTCTGTCTGTCACTCTGTCTCACTCTCTCGTTTTCTCTCCCTCTCTCTGTCTCTTTCTCGTTTTCTCTTCCCCTCTCTGTCTGTCTCTGTATGTCTCTCTCTGTCTCTCGCTCTCTCTTTCCCCCTCCCTGACCATCTCTGTTTTCTTTCCATTTTTCATCATTTACCTCATTAGAATGACTGCCCACCCCACCCCTCCTCCAGTTCTTACTGGTGTCCTTACTCGGTCTGTCTCTCCTTTTATAATTTCTTCTTCGACCTCTTGTTGTTGTTGTTGTTGTTGTTGTTGTTGTTGTTGTTGTTGTTTTCTTCTTCTTCTTCTTCTTCTTCTTCTTCTTCTTCTGCTTGTTCTTCTTCTGCTTGTTGTTGTTGTTGTTGTTGTTGTTGTTGTTGTTGTTGTTTTCTTCTTCTTCTTCTTCTTCTTCTTCTTCTTCTTCTTCTTCTTCTTCTTCTTCTTCTTCTTCTTCTTCTTCTTCTTCTTCTTCTTCTTGTTGTTGTTGTTGTTGTTGTTTTCTTCTTCTTCTTCTTCTTCTTCTTCTTCTTCTTCTTCTTCTTCTTCTTCTTCTTCTTCTTCTTCTTCTTCTTCTTCTTCTTCTTCTTCTTCTGCTTGTTCCTCTACTTCTTCTTGTTCTTCTTGTTCTTGTTCTTGTTGTTCTTCTTCTTGTTCTTGTTCTTGTTGTTCTTCTTCTTGTTCTTGTTCTTGTTCTTGTTCTTCTTGTTCTTCTTGTTCTTGTTCTTCTTCTTCTTCTTGTTGTTGTTGTTGTTGTTGTTGTTGTTGTTGCTGTTGTTGTTGTTGTTGTTGTTTTCTTCTTCTTCCTCTTTCTTTCTTTCTTTAATTCTTTCTTTCTTTCTTTCTTTCTTTCTTTCTTTCTTTCTTTCTTTCTTTCTTTCTTTTTCTAACCACCTTTATCGTTCCCTTGTGGTTATTCTTTTTCTTTTTTTTCCTTCATTTTCACCTGTTCATTTGAACTCCTCTGAAGGTGATGCTTCGCAGAGGCTTATTGCAAATTCTAAGCTAGTCGGATTTCTCTAGTTGTTTATTATTATTATTATTATTATTATTTTTCTTTTTTTTCTGTTTTTTTTTTAATAAATCTTCCGTGAGATTTTGATTGCGAGGGGAATCAGAACGAGCAAAATGTCGATCTGTCAATCGGTCCGTTGGAAGGAATATCTCAAAAACCACTGAACGGATTCTGACCAAACTTCATATGAACATTACCCAGATTAGTAATATGTCTCTCGTGCTCCACCCCCAATGTCAAGGTCGCTGCAGTCTATTTGCTGCTAACCACGTTTGGCCCAATATCGTTAAAAGAAAAAAAAAACAAAGGCAAAAGTGATTTTGTTGAGTTTTAGAATGCAGGTACCTAAAATTATGGGTCATCTTTCAGTGGCAATCCGCTTGTGGGTCAGTAGGTCAGTCAATCGGTCCGTCGATCGGAAAGTTTCACTTTTTGGGGTCACGAATAACCGAACTCAACTGTATTATTTTGACTTTGGCGAATATTTTATCTACTGCTGTAAGCAGATTAAATCAGTCTTAATTGTACTTTCTCAAAGGTCAAGGTCATTGGGTTTCACCATTCTCTAAACACGATTTGTGCTGCATCTGAAAACTGGTAAAAAGGTAGGTAAAGGTAATCCCATCGCCTTGTGGCCGTAGGGCAGCGTGATGTTGGAGATGACACTTATCTTGGGCCAGCGTAATGAGGGTGAAGCCCATCTCTCTCCCTCGCTGCTTTACCTTCCCCACCCTTCAGAGAGTAGGTACTCAGTCACAGTTGAGTCAGCTGGGGGCGTTGTTATTTGTCGCTTCACGTTTTGCGGTCACCCATCCAAGTGCTAACCGCACTGGACGGTGCTTAACTTGCGACACAGTAGCGAGTGCTCCAACCACTGCGCTATCCCACACCACATCTGCAAACTGGCTGATCCTAATTGGATACTGATTTAGCTCGCAGATCGTTGAGATCGTTGCCTATTATTGCGTGTTTTCTTTATCAGCTTCGTTAGGATGTAACCGCATGACAACACCGCCATACAAACTTAACACTTTGAAAAATGCGTATTTTTTCGGCAATGTGTGTGTGTGTGTGTGTGTGTGCGTGCGGAGGTATAAGCCTTGAAATGGGTGACTGACCTTGCTTTTTATGCAGGAAATGGGTGTGTATTGGCCACCCACTTTTTTTTTCCAGCCACTCACTTTTTTCTAAGTACACACCGAGTGCTCTTTTAGTGCATGGGAGTGCAGTTGTAGTGCATGAGAGTGTTTTAAGTACAAGGGAGTGCTCTATCCGGGACGGAGAAAATTGGCAAGAAAGTTCGACCTATTTCGTCGCCTATAGGAGACGAACTAGGTCAACTTTTGAGACGGAAAGAGCCAATTTTGCATTACATTCTTACATTTTTAGAAGGAATTTGCGTTCTTTCCGTCAAAAAAACACTTTCCGATTCCTACATTCTTAGTAAAACCCAGTGTTGGTGTTGTACATACTAGTGTGAGTGTGAGGATGTGTTGTGTGTGTGTCTAAAAATACATCTGAATGGTTTGCTATCTTTAAAAAAAATCTTTATTTGTTTAAACCATAAATAAAAGGGTTAAGCTCACTATTATTAACATTGTAGTATATTGTTTCTCTTCTTCATACAGCTCAGGCGTGGGCAAAACAGACTATAAAGCTCTCTGTCTTGTGAAGGAGAAGAAAAGGAGCTTTTGGGATGTGAAAAGAGTTGGCTCAACATCAGGATTAGTGGATTAGCGTGCGGCATGTCAGTAGAGTTCACGCTTGGTTCACCGCGAACGCGCCATTCACCCTTTAGCAACAGCTAGTCTGGGATGTCGACACACGCCCGTACTCACAAAAAAGCGTCGCAGACATTCCGACATTGTTCTTTAAATTGCTCCATCTCCCGTCCACCATCTTTGTCGTTGTTGTCGTCGTCGTTGTTGTTGCTGCTGTTGTTGCAGTGATGTCGTTTTCGTCGGCAAATCGGCCATTCACCGATAAAATTACACAAATGCCCGAAAGAGTTATGTCTCCGCTGTCCTAAGATTTTACGCCTCAATCGGCCACCCTTTTCCGTTTTTTTGTGTGCTTGTCTCATGCTTGTTTCGTTGTTATTGCTTCTGGCCATATTAATTTCCAATCGGATAAATAAAGGTGTTATGAGTTATTGTCGAACATCGCATATCGGAAGCGCCAAGCAGACGACACATGCATCAGCAGAGAGAGTTAGAGTAACTCCCCTTGTTGCGAACGGCGTGCGTCCAGCAATACAACTTTTCGTTTTCGAAATGCCGCCGAAAATGAAACCGAAACTTATCAGTGGCCTCTCGTTTGGTGTTGGAAAGAAGTCAAAATGATGGCCGAAAGATTTTCAAAATGTCCTAAAGGTTTGTGACTGAATCGGCCAAATGGCCTATGCTGAAAATTTCTAGCAACATCACTGTTGGTGTAATATTGTTGTTCCCCCACCCATCATCCATGTTGTTGTTGTTGCATTGGCTGTTCCATCCAGCATCCGTCAAATAAAAATACGTTAAGGTCTCTTACGACAAAAATTAACAAAATGTTTGAAAGAGTTGGCTCTACCATTAACAATAATTTTCCCTCAAAACATCTTATTTGTTTAAGTTTTTCCCCATCCTCCATCCATGCCTCTCTTTCATGTTTCTGTCCGGGTTGTGATACCACTTTTGTGTCGTTGAGATACTTTGTGACATGTATGTCGCGCCTTACGGACTCTTTTGTGTAGTGGGTGAGTTAGTTGAATTTTCAAAATGGAGGGGTGGGGTGATGAGAGAGGAGAGAGCTGAGGAGTGAGTGAGGAGCCCCCCCAGAGAGAGAGGATTGGGGGGAAGGAGTGCGTCCAGAAATGTGAGAGTTAGAGAGAAGGAACAGGAGAAATTAAGTCGTCCCAGGCTCCGACAAGAGAGAAATAAAAGGGAGCACGAACACAGAACTCAAAAACACCAGAACAAGATTTTTAATTTTCCCCCCCCCCTGACAGCCCTGTCCCCCCCCCTTATAAATGTCGCAGGGTATTACTATAAACCACTATAAATGTAAACCAGGAATGGACACGTTTTTTAGTACAGTCAAATCGTAAAGGAAAGAAAAAACGACCACATCTGAAAAATTGTTGATTGATTTTTGCTTTAGGCCACGGACTCTTGAGCCAAATCAGGAGGACACCCCGATCCGCATTAAAAGACTGCAAACAACCTAGTAAAATTGAAGCCCTCCACCGGCAACTTTTAAAGACCCACGCAGGGGACGGCTAGCTTTACCCCAACTAACTCAAAACCCCTTACAATGAGAATACAAAACATCATTATAAATTATCAACAAAACATAAATATAAATTGCCACATGCTAAAATTCGATCATAGGAAGAGCTAGTGACCACCCGGCAGTAACCCAACATTCCCAAGCTGATATACAGACCTACACAAACAAGGAGCAGAAGAGTTTTCAAACCCCAGGAAAAAAAAGTAGGGACCCCCCTGTTCTAGCAGAGAAGTTAGTTATAGCAATGAACAAATAGGAAGCAAAATGAAAAAGAAGCCTAGCAAAAAACACACACAAACTGTGGGAATTAAGCACAAATTTCCAAGAAAGTGTATACTATTTATCTGAAAACCCCCCGGCACTACCAACTCCGCAGAAAAGTCATGGCCTATAAAGTACACACATCCGTGCTTTCTCTTTCAATCATAGACGATAGGTGATTGGAGAACAAGACCCCCCCCTGAGAAGATTAGAGTGAGAGAGGACACGAAGGATGAGAAGGGTGAGAAGACAGGGGAAGGAAGGAGAGCAAAAGGAGAGAAAGAGGGAGGGAGAGTGAGACCCCCCCCCGGCCACTCCCCCACCCCCGAAACATCCCCCCCCCACCCTACCCCCCCCCCCCTCGCCGGCAGAGAATCTGTCATGCCTATAAAGGAGGAAACCCCCCCCCCCCTCCCTTTTCCGCCCTAGGAGAGGAAGGAGGAGACGATGAGAGAGAGAGAGAGAGAGGAGAGAGAGGAGAGAGCGAGAGAGAGAGAGAGAGAGAGAGAGAGAGACAGACCTCCGGAGACAGACAGACAGACAGAACAGAGACAGAGAGACAGACTGAGAGACAGACAGAGAGACAGAGAGACAGAGACGGGGAGACAGAGACGGAGAGACAGAGAGAGAGGAGAGGAGAGTAAGTTAGTTATTCATTGCTTACAATGCTTGGGGGTGGCCTTGTGGCGCGCAGTGGATGAGTCGCCGGTTTCCTATGCCGAAGGTCGCGGGTTCGTTTCCCGCAAGGGGCGAAACTTATGTGACTTAAGTACGAGACTATTGAGGTCACGTCACCGAGGGTTTTCTCCGGGCACTCCGGTTTCCTCCCTCCCTTCAATAATGGTACAGGACGCAGTCAATATAAAAAATTTCAAAAATAAAATTCGATTTTCTTTCCGTCTTCTAATAGCGATCTCCCTGCCTTTACACCACCTGTTTGAGTGATGGATGTGTATTTGGTGTGTGTGAGGGTGGATGAGACAGGTGAGCGTGTATGTTGGTATAGATCGCCGCGCTTTGAGCCTGATTGATTTGGGGAAAGGCGCGTATATAGCATCCTGTATTATTATTATTATTATTATTATTATTATTATTATTATTATTATTATTATTACAGGGTCCAGCGGACTGCTAAGAGCCGAATCAGGACCACAGAGGAGAGTAAGTGTATGTGCGTGTGTGAGTGTGTGAGCGTGTGTGTGTATGGTTGTGTGTGTGTGGGTGTGTGTGCGTGTGTGTGTGCGTGTGTGTGTGAGTGTGTGAGACGTTAGAATAGAAAAATGTGGTTGAAGGAAGGATGCACATACACACACCCCCACCCACCCATAAACACACACGCACACACGCATACCCACACACACACACACACAAAAGTCAATCTTGCAGCTCTTGCGTTAGGCCAAGGGTTAAGATGGTTCCATAGGGGGCTTAAGGTGTCGGAATAAAACTGCTGTCATCAAGCGCTCAGGGATTAAGGCTCGTCTTTGTTCCCGCTGCCCATTGTGGACAAGCAGAAGCCGGCCTGACTCCTAATGACTTGCCCAGCGCACCTCTTCCCTCTTTAAAATGGACTATATAGGGTGCGACTTTTATGATTGCCGTGGTTCTTTTTTCTTCTTCTTTTTTTTTTTTTTTGGGGGGGGGAAGGAGGGAGGGGTGATTAGGGATGGGTGGTGGAAGAGGGCTGGGGATGGGAGGGGGTGAATGGAGGGTGGGTGAGTGGATAATTTATGCCTCCAGCGCGCCGCTTGCGGTTTAGTAACGACTATGGGCGCTTATGAGAGTCGCGATCTTCTGATTTTATAAACTATGTCCAACGCGCGCCTTGCCCCTCTTTAGATAAGACTAGGGGCGTTTCTGAGCAACGTGATAGTATTTGGTTTTTAAATAAGATACGTCCCAGGTCGTCGTTTCCTTTAATAGGGAGTTACTTTTCAACCACACGCTAGAAACGTGGGGCTGTGTTACTACTACTACTACTACTACTACTACTACTACTACTACTACTACTACTACTACTACTACTACCACTACTACTACTACTACTGCTACTACTATTACTACTACTACTGTAATTATTACTACTACTATATTCTTATTACTACTACTACTATACTATTACTACTACTACTACAACTTCTTCTACTACTGCTACTACTATTACTACTGCTACTAATACTATTACTACTGCTACTACTACTACTACTACAATGATGATGATGTCTACTTGTAAAGCGCCAGGCTCCATGCTGCCTCAGCATGCTCGGTGCGCTCAAATATAAAGTCCTATCCTATCCTCTTCTACCAGTAACTCGAACGTCGTAGGGGCACCACAGATGATCGTTTAACCACCGTAGTCCATCTTTCTCTGTCTTCAGCAACCCCCATGGCTTCGTTCAGTGTCAAATCAGTCCATTCTCGAATTTTATCCTCCCACCTCTTTTTCTGTCTCACTCTTCTTCTGCCTCCTTGCACCGTGCCTTGCAGGATAGTGTTTGCAAGGCCTGCTTTACAGACGTGGCTATACCATCGGGGTTTCCGTTTCTTCACTGTCATGAACTGGCTAGTTTTAACTCTGCTCATTGACTATTCAGCCTTGTGCAGTCTTTGTAACAGTAGAGAGTCAGTATAGGACACAGCAGCAATAAAAGTACACACCGCGAGCCCGACCCACGCTGCGTAGTTAGTCAGCACTTGAGCTTTGAATCTGAACATTTTACCCAATGAGAGCTTAGGCAAAGCGGTTCGAGCCAGTTTGACTGGGTCTGAGCCTAACACAGCTTTGGTCAGTTGGGAGTAATACACCGAAGTGTTAACAGCTAGAAAGCTGGCAGAGAAATCTCTCCACACTTAGACCAGGAAGCAGGACTTAGAATCTTAGAATTCTATCAAGTCACAACGGGCCTGAACTTGTCAAACAGGTAAATGAACACCCTTCTGTTTCATCGTGATATATTTATATTATTGTTGAAATTATGTTTGTGGAATTTGCTATGCATAAATGTGAATTGTTAAACCGAATTTGCCGTACCACGTGAAAGAGCCGACCACGAGGCGAAACACGACCGGTTGCGCCGCCATGTTGTATACCATACGGAACCACTGTTGTTTAACTTATATGTATGTTTGCAGACCAGTGGCTGTACCACTGAATGTTTATAATATTATTAATTCTGTATGTGTATAGTTAGACACGATTGATACTTATGTATGTATAGGAATTTAGAGTGAGATTCCAGTGGACCCCGGAAGTAGCAGAATGTTCGTCGCTTATGTATAGAGATGTGGAGCTATCACTGAGGGCTACTTGGCTTTCAGTGAGACGCTCTGCACAAACCGATTATTCAGGGTTGTGCAGAATTTCGTCTCTTATATTACAGACGAGCAGGCGAGCTATCCCGAGCTATCCCGAGCTATCCTGTGCGTCCCACTCCACAGAAACGACTAGTTGGTTGAGGAGACTCTACCGCACAAGTCGGAAAGAGCTACCTTGAAAAACACCCTGTCAGACCCCACAGCGTGGCAAGGGAACCCAACTACACAACGACAAAGGTGTACCAGAAGCTACCTCACAGAAGGACTTCGACCGCACCATCAGAAAGTTAAGTGTATTCAATGAAGGTGCACTTAAACTGATCATAACAGGACCACAGTAGTCCAACTCTTCAGAAACTGTAAAACGGACCACAGTAGTCCAAATCTACATGAGATATAATAGCAAGTGCCCGAGGAAGAAATAACAGCTGCCTAGACTATCAGCGATCGAACTATTTGCATTGAAAGAGACTTTTTAAGTTAGAGTAGTACTTAGAGAATCTTGTATAGAGTAGAAGAAATAAATGTGTGATTTTAACTGTTATCAAGTGGCTGGACTACATATGATTCATAGCCGTGTGAAAGCTAGTGTAACAGTATTCTTTTACCATTTTTCTATCTATTTCTGTACCCCAACCTTAACACAGAACGAGCTAAACAAATAAATTTATTAAAGTAATTCATAGGGTGACTTACTAGCAGTTCCCACCGAATAAACGTGAGGGTCCATAATTCCATTGTGCAGAGCCCATAAACCCCACGTGACACTTTAATTGGCGAGCCTAGCCAAGGATCTGTGTATAATAGGAATTGGGTATAACCGGATCTAAGTACAATAAAATTAGATAACAGTAGAAGTAGAATAACTTAGAATAGTGTAAGGGTATAACACTGATCAGTTGTGGTGCACTATTCTTTAGTTAAAAACTTGTTTGCTTCAATTATTTTTGTGCCTGTATGTTGCATTGTTCTTTTGCAGGTTTTGCTTAAGTAACTGTTGTATGCCATTTGACTCTTGTTTTATTCTATTATTGATTACGAATTTTATGGTCTTTGCATTGTTGTTATTGACTTGCAATATTGCTAGTGTTTTGGTATTCCACGTGATTCAGAGGTTGTTCATAGACACTTTTGACAATGTCGGACCCAGTGGCCTTGAGATTGCGCTTCAAGGAACTAGGAGAAGCTTTACACTTAGCAGGGGCAGACCTAATTGCGTATATAAATGCAGAGGTAGAGAAACAGGAGGCTAAGGCAGAGAGAGCAGCAGCCGAGAGAGAACAGAAGAAACTCGAAGCAGAACAGAGAAAAGCAGAACTAGAAGCAGAGCAGAAGAAACTAGCATTAGAGGCAGAGCAAAAGAAAGCAGAGTTAGAAGCAGCAAGAGAAACGAGGAAATTAGAGCTAGAGGCAGAAAGAGAACAGAAGAAGGCAGCAGTAGCAGCAGAGAGAGAAGCAGAAAGTAGGAGATGGGAGTATGAGAGGGCAGAAAAGGAAAAAGACAGACAGCATGAGTTAGAGCTAAGAAGATTGGGATCAGGAGCTTCAAGTTCTTCCTCAACCCCTCCCCACTCAGATCAGCTAGAGGTAGCATCCAACCCTGTACAAGGAATGTCATTTCCACTGGGAACATTCAATGAGAGAGAGGAAGGTCTAGATCTCTATCTGACTAGGTTTGAGCGTCTAGCAACAGAGTACAAACTAGATCCCACTCATTGGTCTTTTAAGCTTAGTCAAGGGCTTAGAGGAAAGGCTTATGACATCTACAGTAAGCTACCGACTGACAGAGTAACTGACTATCACAAAGTAAAAGAGGCACTCCTAACGGGATTCGAACTAACAGGAGAATGCTATCGGCAAAAGTTCCGCACCAATCGGAGAGTGAAAGGAGAGAGCTATGCGCAGTTCGCGGATCGGTTGTCCACAACGCTGGATAAGTGGATTAGCCAGTCAGCCACGGCTAAGACGTATGATGGACTGACAGAACTGTTAGTATGGGAACAGCTACGGGAAACCATGACCCCCGAGCTGAGAACATTCTCAGTAGAACAGGGCGCGGAAAGACTGGAAGATCTGGTCAAGGTCGCAGATAGGTACGTGGCCGCACACGGAGAAGCCAAGAGCTTCAGGCGAGACCTAAAGCCTAACGGGAAAGAGGCACAGAAACGAAGCCCTAACCGAGAAGAGCGCACCGCGAATAAGCCGAATAACCCCAGACCTGGGCAAAATAAAGGACCCAACACGGAATTCGGGAAAAGAGGTCCTGCAGAACAGAGACGGTATTGTTCGTTCTGCAACAGAAACAATCACTCCACCGCAGAATGTTTCAAGTTGGCCGCACAACGTAGGGAAGAGCGCGAAAGCCGGCCAGCGCACAGAGTCCTAACTCAAAGCAGCGGTAACAAGCCACACACTATCGGAGATCACCCATCGGTGACAGACACAGTCAAGGTCAACGGAAAGGAAGCGAACTGTCTGTATGACACAGGTCTATCATACGACGCGATAGTTAGCGAATCTCTTGTATCGCGCGCGGACTTGACAGACAAGACAGTCGAACTACAAGGAGCAGACTTGACGAAACCGACGACTACTTGCCCAATAGCATGGATCGAAGTAGAGAGTAGGTACGTCACAGGAGCTGTTTTACAGAAACCCCTGTATGATCTAGTGCTAGGTTGTAGGTATGTGTTCTTAGGCACGCCCCTTAAAACTGTAGAGATAGCTGCAGTGCAAACCAGGGCCCAAGCTAAAACCCAACCACCCCAGCCCGAGTTCGCTCCGAATCCAGGACTCGAAGAGATCAAAACAGCACAGAAAGAAGACACCTCGATAGCGAAGTGCTTCCAGAAGCTACCCAAGGCGCACACACCCCCGCACAAGGGAGACTTCTACATGGAAGAGGGAGTTCTACATCGGCAAGGAGATGGAGATCACACCCAACTAGTACTACCAGCCACCCTTCGAGCCCAAGTACTAGAATTAGGCCACAGCATGCCACTCAGCGGACACATGGGAATTGGAGCCACAGTGCAGAGAATCAGCGCACACTACTATTGGCCAGGAATCACGGAGGATGTCAAGCGCTACGTGAAATCTTGCCACCAATGTCAACGATATTCCCCGCGACATCACACCGTACCAGTTACCTTAGGACCATTGGTAGTAGTCGGCGTGCCATTCCAGCAAGTCTCAGTAGACATAGTAGGACCACTGCCCATGACCAAGAAGCGGAACAGATTTCTACTCACACTCGTCGACGCATGTACGATGTGGTGCGAAGCAGTCCCGTTGCCAGCGATCGACACCAAGAAGATTGCAGATGCACTCATCGCCATCTTTACCAGAGTCGGATTCCCGGACAGCATTAGAACGGACAACGGATCTCAGTTCACCGGCCGCCTGATGCAAGACGTGTTCGAGTTGATACAAGTTCATCACATTCGCACACCACCATACCACCCCGCCAGCAACGGACAAGTAGAAAGACTGAATGGAACCCTTCTCACCATACTCAGGAAAGTCGCCGACGACAATCCAGAAGCGTGGGACACCTACGTGAATGCGGCACTGTTCGCATACAGAGAAACGCCCCATGCAGCCACAGGCTACACCCCGTCAACATTGCTATTCGGCAGACCTCTAGCAGGACCGCTAGAAGCCCTACGCAGAAGTTGGACGGAGGCCAAGATAGACGACACACCAAGAGGTGCCACCAAGTACGTCGCAGACCTGCAGGAAACCCTCAAAGCAACGTGGAAGAAAGCTGGTGAAGCACTGAAGAAGGCAAGAGCCCGTCAGGCGAAGTACTACAACCGCCACGCGAAGGACAGAGAACTGCAAGTCGGCGATCAAGTGCTACTCTTACTTCCAAGTGGAACCAACAAGCTGGACATCGCTTGGATAGGACCGTACCGGGTGACTGCCAAGAAATCCAAGACAGTCTACCAAGTAGAGGTGAACGGGAGAGCCCGATACCACCACATCAATCTCCTCAAGAAGTACACGGACCGACCAGCGACCCCCGGCACCCACACATGGATGGCCATCGCCATCGCGGAAGAAGCTCATCCACAACTACAACAGCATCGCCGTAACACTGACAAATGGAACCCGGAAAATCGCCCCGGACAAAGTAGTTTGGACAGCGGAATGCGATACAGCATTCCAAACACTCAAGGACAGAATGACATCGGCGCCAGTACTCCACCTACCCGATTTGACTCAGCCATTCGTTCTTCGCACCGACGCAAGCGACTTAGGCCTCGGAGCAGTACTGCTACAGCGCGACCCCAAGAATGCAGAGACGCTATTCCCTGTCGCCTACGCCAGCAGAAAATTGAGACCCGCCGAGACCCACTACGCCACGTCGGAGAAAGAATGTCTTGGACTAGTCTGGGCCATACAGAAGTTTCAACTCTACCTGTATGGGACCCACTTCACAGTTCAGGTGGACCATCAACCACTATCGTTCCTGGCAGCCTCCAAGTCTTTGAACTCTCGCCTGATGAGATGGGCACTCACCCTTCAGGCATACTCATTCCAAATCGAGTACATCCCCGGCAAGGAAAACCACGGAGCCGACTACCTCAGTCGCCATCTCGTGGAGGACACAGCAGCTGTCGCCCACCCAACACAACTAAGGGCCACAGCACCAGAATTCGTCCCCGCCCAGTAATACCCTGTCACTAGTGTCCATAGCTACCTGGCACAGCATTGCAGCTCAGGTAGAGCAACTTAACTAGTGTGTAAATAGGACCCTAGGATAGTGCAGTGTTAAACTAGGCTCTGTAGTAGAAAAAGGTCGAATCCAGTAGTCATCGCCTTTTTCAGTTGAGGGAGCCTGTCATGAACTGGCTAGTTTTAACTCTGCTCATTGACTATTCAGCCTTGTGCAGTCTTTGTAACAGTAGAGAGTCAGTATAGGACACAGCAGCAATAAAAGTACACACCGCGAGCCCGACCCACGCTGCGTAGTTAGTCAGCACTTGAGCTTTGAATCTGAACATTTTACCCAATGAGAGCTTAGGCAAAGCGGTTCGAGCCAGTTTGACTGGGTCCGAGCCTAACACAGCTTTGGTCAGTTGGGAGTAATACACCGAAGTGTTAACAGCTAGAAAGCTGGCAGAGAAATCTCTCCACACTTAGACCAGGAAGCAGGACTTAGAATCTTAGAATTCTATCAAGTCACAACGGGCCTGAACTTGTCAAACAGGTAAATGAACACCCTTCTGTTTCATCGTGATATATTTATATTATTGTTGAAATTATGTTTGTGGAATTTGCTATGCATAAATGTGAATTGTTAATCCGAATTTGCCGTACCACGTGAAAGAGCCGACCACGAGGCGAAACACGACCGGTTGCGCCGCCATGTTGTATACCATACGGAACCACTGTTGTTTAACTTATATGTATGTTTGCAGACCAGTGGCTGTACCACTGAATGTTTATAATATTATTAATTCTGTATGTGTATAGTTAGACACGATTGATACTTATGTATGTATAGGAATTTAGAGTGAGATTCCAGTGGACCCCGGAAGTAGCAGAATGTTCGTCGCTTATGTATAGAGATGTGGAGCTATCACTGAGGGCTACTTGGCTTTCAGTGAGACGCTCTGCACAAACCGATTATTCAGGGTTGTGCAGAATTTCGTCTCTTATATTACAGACGAGCAGGCGAGCTATCCCGAGCTATCCCGAGCTATCCTGTGCGTCCCACTCCACAGAAACGACTAGTTGGTTGAGGAGACTCTACCGCACAAGTCGGAAAGAGCTACCTTGAAAAACACCCTGTCAGACCCCACAGCGTGGCAAGGGAACCCAACTACACAACGACAAAGGTGTACCAGAAGCTACCTCACAGAAGGACTTCGACCGCACCATCAGAAAGTTAAGTGTAATCAACGAAGGTGCACTTAAACTGATCATAACAGGACCACAGTAGTCCAACTCTTCAGAAACTGTAAAACGGACCACAGTAGTCCAAATCTACATGAGATATAATAGCAAGTGCCCGAGGAAGAAATAACAGCTGCCTAGACTATCAGCGATCGAACTATTTGCATTGAAAGAGACTTTTTAAGTTAGAGTAGTACTTAGAGAATCTTGTATAGAGTAGAAGAAATAAATGTGTGATTTTAACTGTTATCAAGTGGCTGGACTACATATGATTCATAGCCGTGTGAAAGCTAGTGTGACAGTATTCTTTTACCATTTTTCTATCTATTTCTGTACCCCAACCTTAACACAGAACGAGCTAAACAAATAAATTTATTAAAGTAATTCATAGGGTGACTTACTAGCAGTTCCCACCGAATAAACGTGAGGGTCCATAATTCCATTGTGCAGAGCCCATAAACCCCACGTGACATTCACCACAGTGAGCAGGTCATCGTGTTGTCCAATGGCTAGTGTGATGGTCTGTCGAATTTCGTTGTTGTTGATGAATATAAAATAAACAAAACAATAATAATAAGGTGGCAGAGAAAAACTGAATTATTGATTCAACAAAAAGGTTTTGAGGTGTTTTTTTTTGTAAAGTGTTCTTGGAGCTGCATCTCCTGAAGTGCAGAGGTTACCTATTCCACAAAAGTGGTGCCGCACATTCAAATGATCTTGCATTCCAGAGTTTTTTTTCCTATGACTCTCGACACGAGGCACACGCAGCAAGGACTTGTTGGCAGATCGGAGACCTTGAGAGGGAATGTGTTGTTGAACAAGCTCACGTAAATAACTTGGTGCACTCCCTTCCATGCAGCAGAAGACAAGTGACAAGAGTTTACGTTCGCAGCGCGTTTGAACTGGCAGCCAGTTGAGATCCTTACAACAACAACTACTACTACTACTACTACTACCACTACTACTACTACAAGAATATAAGTTAGTTCCTACTACTACTACTACTACTATCACTGCTAATACTATTACTACTACTGCTGCTGCAACTACTACTACTGCTACTACTACTATTACTGCTACTACTACTACTGCTATTACTGCTACTACTACTATTACTGCTACTACTACTACTGCTACAAGAGTAATACAAGTTACTACTACTACTATTACTACTACTACTACTGCTATTACTGCTACTACTACTACTATTACTACTATTAATAGGTGCTATGTTGGTAGTTTTGCCCAAATCACCAATCAGCCTCAAAGCGCACCATTATTTACTACTTGTCCCATAAATCTTTTTATCCTCTTCAGCTTCTTCACAGTTCTTTAACCCACCCCCACCGCCTAACCTCAACATCCCTACCCACATTACCGCAACATGTTCCCTCCCCTTCCACGCCTGTTAAAGCCCACTCTATAAATCTAAAGATCAGTGATGTTTGTTACACGTCCTCGTGAAAGGATGAATACCATCAACGCATAAACCTATATAGCAAACGGGTACACTTTCAACAGCAAAACGCCTACAAGACTAAGATGGTTTACGGTGTGTGTAATTAGATCTTCGTGATGGCAACCCAAACATGAAGCTATGAGTTGTAGACCTTCTACAATTTCTGCTTCAAATCCCTGAAATTCTTTGCCTCTTCCACAGAAGCACGGTGATAGTTTGTCTTTGTTCAAAAGGGCAGCGAAGACGCGTCTGTTTAACAGTGCATTCTGATTGATCTTACTCCAAGACTACACTTATGTAGATTATAATTATAGTCACACGACACTTTCGCATATAGGTGACTACTGGACCGATTTATACTGACACCAGCGGGCCAGTTGTTGGTAAAGGGGAAAATAATATGATCACACGTTGACCAATCCGGGATTCGAACCAGCGACCTTTCGGTTACTAGCAAGGCGCTCTTACCAACTGAGCTACCCGGCCCCTCAACACTTATGTATTTTAAAGAAAAAATCTTATGGCCTCTGCCGACTTCAGTTCCTACACGAGAGAGTGCCGGCTACCGACTTCAGTTCCTAGACAATGTGTGCCGGCAACCGACATCAGTCCCTAGACAATGTGTGCCGGCTACCGACTTCAGTTCCTAGACGAGAGAGTGCCGGCTACCGACTTCAGTTCCTAGACAGTGAGTGCCGGCAACCGACATCAGTCCCTAGACAATGTGTGCCGGCTACCGACTTCAGTTCCTAGACGAGAGAGTGCCGGCAACCGACATCAGTCCCTAGACAATGTGTGCCGGCTACCGACTTCAGTTCCTAGACGAGAGAGTGCCGGCTACCGACTTCAGTTCCTAGACAATGTGTGCCGGCTACTGACTTCAGTTCCTAGACAGTGAGTGCCGGCAACCGACATCAGTCCCAAGACAATGTGTGCCGGCTACTGACTTCAATTCCTGACTTCAGTTCCTAAACAATGTGTGCCGGCTACTGACTTCAGTTCCTGACTTCAGTTCCTAAACAATGTGTGCCGGCTACTGACTTCAGTTCCTAGACAGTGAGTGTCGGCAACCGACTTCAGTTCCTGACTTCAGTTCCTAAACAATGTGTGCCGGCTACCGACTTCAGTTCCTGACTTCAGTTCCTAAACAATGTGTGCCGGCTACCGACTTCAGTTCCTAGACAATGAGTGCCGGCTACCGACTTTAGTTTCTGACTTCAGTTCCTAAACAATATGTGCCGGCTACCGACTTCAGTTCCTGACTTCAGTTCCTAGACAGTGAGTGCCGGCTACCGACTTCAGTTCCTAGACAGTGAGTGCCGGCTACTGACTTCAGTTCCTAGACAGTGAGTGCCGGTGCCACTCAAATACACCCAGCCAGCACTATAGGTCCCTTCTACCCCCCATACCCGGCAGCCCAGGATAGTGCTCAGTTGTCTGGTCGTCAGACTATGCGCACCAGTCATGTAAGTGGGCGCCTCCGTCGTCAAAAGTTAAATTCTGAATCCGCCAGCGCCCTGAACAGCTTCTAAACTGGAAAAGTGCTATATGAGAACTTGTAAATAAATTAATAAAATAAATAAATAAAGCGTAAGAAGGCATAAGACCCAGTGTCATGCGGGCTAGTATGGGATGGGCTGCGATCATGACTGTGAGATAACATTAAAGATTACCAATGAAATGGTACTACGGTATGGATGCCTATACACTTTGTTTTATAAGAATGCATTACTAGTTACAAACGTTATAGCCGATGTCCAATAGGGAGTCACTTTTCAACTACCTTGTATTTTACTCTGATGGCAAAATCGATGTTGTGCAGTTTGGGCCTGACTCCTACATCATCTCTGTGTTGATCCTCCTTCTGTCGGGGATTCAAAGCTTCGTTAACACACAAACACGCACACACACACGCACGCACGCACACACACACACGCACAAACACACACACACACACTTAGCACCCCTCCTTCTCCCTCTCCGTCTCACCTCTCCTAACTTCTCTTGCCAAAAGGGAGACAAATCCTCGAGTCCACACCACCGCCTTGGCAAGTGACGTAAAACTGGTGAAGGGTTTTCGTTTTTCATGCAGAGAATCTGTCACTGTTGAATATGACCCATGCCACTGTAGTATGCGTGACTTGAAAGTAGTCCCCAACACTCGGTTGTAACGCTCGTTTACTAAACATTACTCCGCCAGCTGCTTTGTGTCATGCTGATGCTGAATCACGAGATCTAACTGTCATCTCTGAGTTTATTATTCTCTCTTTATTGTATCCTGACCAATTTATTGTCTTCCTAAAGTTTTTTACTCTGAAATGTCGCTTCCATTTATTAATTTATTTATTTATTTGCGGTCGCTGGAAAGAGCGCCATTGGAGATCGTTTCTCACGGAGCAAGTTTTGAGAAAATGATGATCATCGGCTTTGGGAGGTGTACTATAAAGTTAGCTAAATATTAAATCTTTAATATCATTGCATTGCACTATGGTTTATAATAAGTAATTTAAATGCTTTCATACCTATGTATTAGACATAGATTCGTCTGTAATAATTTGTCAATTATTATTAATATTTTAAATTGATTGTCCGGGATAATTGGAACACGCAAGTATGGCTGCCATCTTGCTTTCTTTGTCATCGTGTTTCATAAATAAGCAGTAATTATAGCTTTTCGTTAGATCATTAAACTGTTGTGCCAATTTTTGTTCATTTTATACATTTTATGTTCCTACCCTATCCTATCCTATCCCGTAACTCGGAAGTTGTAGGGGCACCACAGATTTTCGTTTAACCAGCGTACTCCATCTTTCCCTGTCCTCAGCAACCCTGATTGTTTCGCTCAGTGTCAAACCAGTCCATTCTCGAATGTTGTCCTCCCACCATTTTATTTTATGTTAATTTGTTTATAATTTATTATGTTGCCTCGTAGCACAGATGTGAATAGACGTTAAAATAAATATATAAATAAATAAATTAGTAAATAAACAAAACTATGTTATGTACGACTAAACTGCGGCGTTTTAATATACATTGACTTTCTGCCGAAGGTCCATGCCGTTCCGCGAAATGGGCAGGAATAAGAAACAAACAGATGTCAAGAAGTCAACTGTCAGCGTGGATTACAAGACAGTTATCAGGTAGTACATAACTGGGGTAGGATTTTGACGTCTGCACGCTATCCTGTGTAGACTGTTCTCAAATTGAGGATACCAGTCACAACGATCATGGCAGGCTGTTGGCTCACGTACGCGTACTGACCCCGCACGCAAACTCTCAAATACAGTTGGCATACTTTTCAAACACTGGTATGCACATTTGCACGAACACCCCTATCCCTCCCCCGCCTCCACACACACACACCCTCACACACACACACACATATACAAACATATGAAAAAACACATTCTTCCTTGGAAAATGTTTTTTAGTTATGTGCTCTCAAAGATTTAGATATAGAATTGATATCGAGACAAGATTGACACAATTTAGTACACATTTTTGTTTGTACTCTATACAAAATTAAAATTGGAAACAAACAAATACAAATTGCGAGCGTTGTGGCCAGGTAGGCTAAGGCGGGACTAAGGGGTAATGAAGCATAACCCCCAAAAACAAAAAAAAAGATATAAAGCATAAATTTTGACAAAGATGAGATTCGAACAGATTTTGGAATAACACAACGGATTAGCAGTGCATTGCCTTAACCACTCAGCCACCTCGCCTTATTTTAAAAAAAAAAATTTTGTTAAACGTCCACACACCAAAAAAAAAAAAAAATTCTATATAAATAAATTCATTAAGAAATAAACTTTAAAAATTATGTCGACGAGAATGGGAATCCAATCCTTGCGGGTGGAACCCAACGGATTAGTAGTCCATCGCCTTAACCACTCGGCCACCAGCACCTCGCCATCTGGTTTTCTATTATTTGATAAATCCAGGAAACACGTCTCTCTCTCTCTCTCTCTCTCTCTCTCTCTCTCTCTCTCTCTCTCTCTCTCTTTCTCTCTCTCTCTCTCTCTCTCTCTCTCTCTCTCTCTCTCTCTCTCTCTCTCTCTCTCTCTCTCTCTCTCTCTTGAGTTGTATTTAATAGTTATTGTTAAAGCCCCAAGGGCAAGATGTAAAAAAGCGCATCCAGCGCTTATTCTTTTACCCTTGCAAAATAAAATTGTTATCTTATCTTATCTTATCTCTCTCTCTCCTCTCTGCACTTTTGCGTGTGTGTGTGCGCGCGCGCGCGTGTTTGTGTGTGTGTGTGTGTGTGTGTGTGTGTGATTATGTATGTATAATATAAAGAAACGTGTTCTGACAATGGTGCATGGAACTGAGATCTAGCTGAGCCTTGTAAACTGCATTCTATGGATCCCGCGTACTCAACCCTGTATCATCTATTACAACTTTTATAGTCCTGTAGCACATGCATGCCTTGTTCAGGAAAAGGAAAAGTAGAAGGAAAAGAAGAAGCCAAATAAGAAAGACAGTTTTAAAGGAATAACAAAACAAAAAAGAAGAGAATGTTGAAAAGAATGAAGCAGGAAACGAAGAAGCCAAATAAGAAAGAAAGTTTTATTTTTAAAAAAAAGAAGAAAAAACAAAGAAGTGTATGTTGAAAAGAATGAAGAAGGAAAAGAAGAAGCCAAATAATACAGAAAGATTTAACGGAATAGCACACAAAAAAGAAGAAAATGTTTAAAAAAAAACGAAGAAGGAAAAGCAAAAAGGAAAGGCGGAAAAAGAAGTAAAAGAGAGTTGAACGAAGCAGGAATAGCAGAAGAGAAAGAAAAAAAGATAAGAAGAAAGAAAAGAAGAGAAAGCAGTAGGAATAGGAGAAGGAAAAGAAGAGAAAGCAGAAGGAATAGCAGAAGGGAAAGAAGAGGAAAAGCAGAAGAAAAAAATGGCAGAATGAAAATAAGGAAAAGAAGAAGAAAAAGCAGACGAGAAAGAAGGAGGAGCCGGAAAAAGAAAAGAAGGCAAAGAAGAAACAAAAGAAGGGAATGCAGAACGAAAAAGGGGATCAGGGTGAGGGAAACAACAAAAAAAAAAAAAAAAAAAAAAAGGAAAGAAAAAAAGGGAGGGACGAAGGAGGCGTGGGGTGTGGTGGTGGTGGGGGGGGGCATAAACGCAAAAAATGACACAAAAAAAAAAAAAAAAAAAAAAAAAAACCAGGAAAGTAAAGCACAAAGATCAGGAAAAAGCAAGAAAGACAACACAAACAGAAACGGAATCGAAAAGCACCAACACTCCCTCTCCCCCCCCCCCTCTCCCCCCCAAAAAAAAATCGGGAGAGAAAAAAGGCCTTTGGGTGTGTTGGCAGAGAAAAGAGGCACGGGGGAAGGAAATTGAAAGCTGAGATAATATAAGAACAATAGACGCAATACAAGTAGCCAGTCATCCACACAGCTTCTGCACATTGGGCTGTGTACAGAGATAATAAACACTATAGCTCTGCTCTGCGCCTAAAACAATCGCTGGCCCGGCCGTACGTTTTGAGAAGTAACTGCACACATAATTATATATATATATATATATATATATATATATATATATATATATATATATATATATATATATATATATATATATATATATATATATATATATATATATATGCAGCAGGAGCAACTATACCTTACTACTACTACTACCTACTACTACTACTACTACTACTACTACTACTACTACTACTACTACTACTACTATTACTGCTCCTGCTGCAACTACTACTAATACCACTATTATTGCTTACTATTATCAGTACAACTTATGTTAATCTGATGAATAAAATTTGATACAACAAGCTTACTATTACTGCTGCAATTACTACTACTTCTTATACTACCACTACTACTACTACTACTACCACTGTTGCTATTACTATTGCTTCTGCTGCTGCTGCTGCTACTACTACTGCTACATCTGCGACATTTTATAAATGTTCGAATTCGATATTTCTGATCAAAGCTTCAAACGCTGAATGAATGTTGAAGTGTTATGGTTTAATGGCAGACGGGGATAGCAGTACCAGGGAAGACGGGGTAGGGACCTAAATCAACACTGAACCACCAGAATAATCGTATTGCTAAGATAGACAATGAAAAATATGTGTGCGTATGTGTGTGTTTGTGTGTGTGTGTGTGTGTGTGTGTGTGGCTAGGTAGAAACGACGTTACTCTGACATACACTAGAAACTCTACGTACTTTCTTTTGACGGCCCCGTTATTTTGACGTCAAAATAGTGTTCCGTTAGGGTTAGGGCTGTGTTAGGCTTAGGGATACGTTAAGGGTTAAGGTTAGGGTTTGGGTTAGGGTTAGGGATAGCTTCAAAAAATGGCAAAATGGCAAAATAATTTCAAAATGATGGTAAGTGTGCCAAAATAATGTATGTAGAGTTTCACGACAGTCATCACAACGTCGTTTCTACAAAAATGTGTGTGTGAGTGTGTGTGTGTGTGTGTGGGTGTGTGTGTGTGTGTGTGTGGGTGTGTGTGTGTGTGTGTGCGTGTGTGTGTGTGTGAGTTCGAATGTATAAAATCTTTCAACACAAGGAACAGATTTTAAAATCCTGATCGCCCAGGATTGTGCTGAGTTGTTTGCGCCTTCGACAATGCGCCCAAAGGCTGCAAGTGAGCGCCTCGAGAGGGGGAAGTGTGTCTTGAATCAGATCCTGTATCGGCCAGCGCCTTGAGCAGCTCTTGAGCTGGAAAAGCGCTATCTAAGAACGATTAAATAACCTATAAAAAAAAAAAAAGAACTTGCGAGCTGTGCAAAATGGCCATTTTTATTCTGCTCACCATGGAAATCAAAGCTTGGAGCACACTTTAATGGATGCAGGTAAAGGGACTATAAAAGCAAAATTCCCCCCGAAATCTTACACGAGCAGCTTTCTGACTCTCATCATCGTCACCTGTTTTGCCTGCACGGCCAAGCCGACGCGGCTTTGTGCAGCGTGTTTGTGATGTAAGGGTTGCAAGCGAGGGCGATGTTTATGGAATCAACATCGGGGCAAAGAGGTAAACCCCTTATAACAGCAGGCTGTGTGCAGAGCGCAAGCAACACCCAACCTTTTTAACCGCCCGGTCCATTCAGACCCACATAATGCACCATCAGTCCTACGCATGTAGCGATTTTTGATTTGGGGCGAGCAAGAGGAGAGGGTGGGGGTGGGATAGGTTGAGGTAGTGGTGGTTACCGTTGGAGATAACGAAGAACGAAGTAGCGTCCGACTGCACGAGCTTTACAGGGACGAATTGAGCAAGTTGTCGTGATTTTGTTTCAAAGGGTTAGGTTGGTGGTGGTACACATTGTCAAAAATGAACCACTCAGTAGTCTGTGGCGCAGTCGATAAACAAGTGCGCATCAAGCAAGCAAGCAAGTTGGCGGATTGAGTCGAGTTGATAGGTGCTGTCCTCAGCCAGCAGCCTTTGAACTAATAACACACTATCCTAGCCTATCCTATCCCGTAACTCAAAGGTCGTTGGGGCACCACAGATGATCGTTTAACTAGCGCAATCCATCTTTTTCTGTCATCCGCAACCCTCAAATAACACGCTACATCCAAACAATTCAGTCAAAAACCGCGAGGCTTACAGTATTTCTCCCCCCATGCATGGGAGTGCCGGGGGTTTCAGTATAAATAGTATCCCCACTTTCTGGAAATTTAGTGCTTTAAATTCCCACGGTCGCTGTCTTTCTTCTTTGTTCTTTCTCATTCCTACTCTGTTCTATAAATCTACAATACTATCTTCTTCTTTGCTGAACCAGTCACCTACCTTTTTTCTTGAAAACTCTTCCGGGACAATTTGTGTGTGAGGTCTTTTGGATCAGCTTGGAAATATTGGACGCTTTCAGCCAAAATTAATGGTTACCGGGGTTTCCTATGATGTTATTATTTGGCAATGTAGGCATTTTATATGGATGTGTTTTGTTGACATAGTATAATGATGTTTGTATTCTATTTTGTTTTTGTAAACGGTGTTCGATAAATTAGAGTATAGTCTCAGCGACCCCTGCGTGGGATGTCTTTATTGTAAAGTGACCGGCTGGTAGATTGCCTTCAGTGTTATCACTATGGTTGTTTCGGCAGATCTTTTATGTGGATCAGGGGTGAGTCCTCTTTCACTTCTCTGGTCCTGATTTGGCTCGGAAGAGTCCACTGGACCTAAAGCAATAACCATGTAATGTAATGTAACAGTATTTCTGCAGTAATACAGAAACGCTGGGTAAACTCAGCCTACCTGAGACTAATCGAAGCTTAAGCTTATGACCTCTCAGTGTCCGAAGTACTCGGCGATCGTCAACTACGCTGTATGACTCTTGACTGGATCCTTGAAGACATTATTCTGGCCTATACAGAAACCTATAGAGAACAGTAGTATATATGTTCCCAGAATTGGAGTTGCCATATTGAATAGGTAGGACCTTGACTCAAATTCTATGATTTTCCTTTGGTATATTATTTCGTCGGCATCTTCTTGAGCCTAAAGTTGAAATTGGAAAATGTTGATGATTAACAGACCCAAGTCCCAAGACTTTGTTTACTTTTTTTGTCGAAAAACAGGTTAACCCTAAAATTCGTATTGTTATTAAGCCTACATTAAACGATGGTAAAGTGGACTTTCGTTACTGACGCCAACCGCGACAGTGAGAAATGTCAATTTCGGCCCTGACACGGAGTAATTTCCCCTTGTTTTTAACAGTACAGCCTTGTGACCTTTGACCCTATTTCTGAGCGAATCACGTGACTTGAAATTTGCGGCTTTTGGTGCCTAGGGTAGGATAGGGTCTATTTTGTCAACCTAGGTCGAAAAACCGTACGAGCAATTTTGTTTACGGGTTCCGTCTCTCACCGGCTTTTGGTAAATGCTAATTTTAGCTCCAGAGTTTTGGCTAGCCGTTGCTATTAATAGTCACAAAACCTACGGAATTTATTTATTCCCAAAATAGCTATGCTTTTCGAAAGGGTGTTTGTTTAATTGTAGGCTTATGTTTTTCAGTGGGGCAAACACTCACTGTGCATGTTAAAAGGATCTGTCGAAATGGCGCGCGTGGTCAAATTGGGCCCTTTAAAAAAACCAGAAGAAGAACATTTGAGATAAGTCATCGTTGAATGGAAATAGAAATGTGGGAGGAGTTGAGTTTTGCAGTGTTTGATCGTAAACGTGAGGAAGTTCTAATCTTTGATCACGATTGAAGCTGGGTTTATGAATTTTGATTTAAATTCTTCTCTGACTTTCCTTTCCTCTCTGTAGAGTTCAGTGAGAATCATTCTGTTGTTTTTTTAACTGGGTCAATATGGTGGCCTGTGCCTTGGATGTGCTCAAACACAATAGAGAATCTTCTATCATCTGCTGTGTGTATCTCCTTTGACCTTTAGTTAGCCTTATCCATGCGCAGACCCATGCGCAGACGCTGCATAGGACGTGCAGTTTCAACAAACCTGACACGGTTCTAAAACAAGCTGAAACACAGGCCGACTGTTTAAGACACAAGATTGCACCGTTTGCAGTACTGCCCAATCCAAAAGTGCAGCAGCACTCTCTCTAATGTGTGTACTTTCAGTGCAAGATGTAGAGAAGAGCTTAACGATACATTCATTTTGTGAAATACTGTACCTGGGCAACGTTGAATTACGTTTTCCTTCAAAATGGGGGTAAAGGTGCCCCCGTAACGAGAGAAGCGTTTGGTACCTCTCTTTTCTCTGGACTATCCTAATGAGGACGATGGCCATCTCCACTCCTTCGCTGCGTTACCTGTCCCCGGTTCTAAGCAGGGCCAGGTAGACTTCCCATTCACGGCTGGATGGATTGGGGTGTGTTGTGCGCCTGTGTGTGTGTGTGTGTGTGAGTGTTACACTCCGTTTGATGGTGGTGTTTTCTATCAGTAGTAGATTCAGCCCCAATGCTGAAGTACTGATGAGTGTAGCTCATATTCGTTTATCCACGCAGCCCGTTCAATCATCAACAAGTCAGGAGTCGTCGTATGAAGTTTTCCACTTTTATTCAGCACACATCAACAACTGCATACAATCGCTCAATCGCTTTTCCACTCTCAACTTTTTACTTTCCAACTCACTATCAACCACCACCCACACACAGGGCATCCATTTTATAATTTTTCTCTCGTTCGAGATGACGACAGAATGTTCCCGATGACGCTTTACCACCAATCAAAATAAAGTTCGTCATCACTGACTTACGTCATACATCTTTCCACACATTCCAAGAACGTTCTCAAACTTCAACATTTATCGGGAAGTTTCTATCGACAGTAAACACGCCAATCTAGAGAATTCTCCCATAATATCGACTAACGAAAATTATCAACGTTATACAAAACCTCTCCTAACAACAATGCAAACTCAAATCAAAGGTAATACACTCTACTATTGAATACTTTGCAAAGCGAAACGATTAGATCTATCGTGCACGCTTCAGACATACTATCCTTCGCGTTTCAACGTAACAGAGTGTTTGTATTTATATGTGTGTGTATGTGTGGGTGTGTTTGTGTGTGTGCGTGTGGGTGTGTGTTGGTGTATGTGTGTGTGTATGTGTGTGTATGTGTGTGTAGAAACGCCGTAATTGTTACACTCTCCTTATACTCTACCTACGTTCCTTTGACGGCCCCGTTATTTTGTCGATGAAACAGTGATCTGTTAGGGTTAGGGATGTGTTAGGCTTAGGGGTATGTTAAGGTTTAGGGTTTAGATTAGGGTTTGGGTTAGGTTATAGCTTCAAAACATTGAAAAATTCCTCCAAAAATGTCAAAACAACGTATGTGGCGTTTCATGAAAGTCATAACAACGGCATTTTTACAAAGGAGCAAGCGCGTGTTTGTGTGTGTGTGTGTGTGTGTGTGTGTGTGTGTGTGTGTGTGTGTGTCGTTAAGCGGTTGCTTTCCAAGCGTGGTCACCCATCCAAGTGCTACTGTAGGCTTACTCGACTTCAACGTTGCCTATCGAAACATTTCTAGTGGTGTGCGCAATCCTCTACATCAAAGTTCCACCCCAAAATACTGAACTGATTAATACAGACGGAATTTCTTGTATTTCAATTTAGATATATCATTTCACACTGGAAGGCGTGCCTGCTGGCGGTAAAAAGCGGGGATGAATAGATAGGACGGGAGGGAGGAGAGGGAGGAAGAGGGTGAAAGAAGGAGGTGAGGGATAGGGTAAGGGGAGGTGAATGGAGTGAAGCGCGAGGATTTGGTCTTCCACTCTTAGTGAAAGCATGGCAGTCGCAACGAAGCGCCACCAAGGACAAGAGGGATCAATGTCCATCACGGGTTGGCTATGCTCAACGTTCGGAACTATATTATTTTTTTTTAATATGCGCCTCAACAGCAGCCATCAAGCAGGAAGAAGAGTTGACGCCTTGGGTGGCTGGAGTCAGAACCTGGGATTTCTGTCAGCGCCTTGAGCGGTTCCTTGAGGTGGGAAAGCGCAATATAGAAACAATGTAATGTCCAAAACAAATTGGATAGTGGAAATGTCTATGCACTTTTACTATTTTTGTTATTGATGTTCAATGTGGGAAACACATTATATTATTATACATACAGATACATACATACACATTATATTATTATACATACCGAAAACACCTTGTTTCCGGGAATATGCTAAAACACTGTTTAAAAGTGACGGAAAGAGCGGAATTTTTCTGTAAGGGTTCGGGTAAGGGTTAGTTGTAGATCTATCTCTAGCCCTTGACCTAACCCTTTTCTCTACAAAAATTGCACTTTTTCCGTCCCCAAAAACCCATTTGCCTGCTTGGATTCTTAAATTGTATGAAACCAAGTGAGGACACTATCCGGCGTCCACAAACGGTTCCAAAACATTCTCAAACGGTTCGTAAAAGACGGTTGACCTAGAAACAAATACAGCGTGACCTAATTCGTCGCCTCGAGGAGACGAAACTTACTTTTCCTTGCATTTTCAAAGTTACCTTGGATCTGGGAACATGCGCATGTTCCCAGATACCAAAACTGTGTTTCCAGATAACCGTACAAAAACAAATATACCTTGTTTCTGGGGACATTTTATAAGACTCTCTCTCTCTCTCTCTCTCTCTCTCTCTCTCTCTCTCTCTCTCTCTCTCTCTCTCTTTCTCTCTTCGTTCTTTTATAGCGCTTTTCCACCTCAAAGAACAGCTCAAGGCACTGGCCAATTCTTGTTCTAACTCAAGCCGCCTTTGGGCGCATCACCGTCTGACGCCCAGATAACTGAACACAATCTTGGATGACCGGGCATGTGGGAGGTAGGACCTAGTGATTGCTGCATGTTGTATTTGTGGAACCGGCACTCACCCGTCTAGGAAATGAGCGTCAGAATCTTTAAAGTCCGTGCTAAAGTCACGCAATGCGTACGTGCACAGATTAGACCTCGGTTTATACTCTCAACCGAAGGTGTATCTTATGAAGAACATAGACAATGTGTAGACCACAGGTGCCCGTATTTTGATGTCAGAGCTTTTTTTTTTTTTTTAATAGAACGCCACTCTCTCTCTCTCTCCCTCCTTCCCCTCCTACCCCCCCTCTCTCTCTCTCTCGCTCTCTCTCTCTCTCTCTCTCTCTCTCTCTCTCTCTCTCTCTCTCTCTCTCTCTCTCTCTCTCTCTCTCCTGTATTATTAAAAACTGCAGAGAGCAACGCTATTAAGCCTTGGCATCTCTTACACTAAGATACTTGCGCCTATGTTGTAGGGCTATCTCGTGTACCAGTCAGCTGTGTTGTTGGTTTTTTGTGTGTGCAGGAAATTTGGAATGCAGATGAATGACTCGGTATGAAGTAGTACGGAAACATCCCTATAAAAAAAAGACTTAACTTGCTTTAAGCCCTCTTAGTTCCGTTACGTTGTAATAATCACAGGGCCTTTTGTGTTTTATTAGTACACTGCCGCGCCAAAGGTCGATGGAGGCTGGTTGAAAAGTAGCTCCCTATAGAACATTGCTGCTCACTTTTTCATAAATATTACTTCATTTGCATAAAACGAACATGTAGGGTAATCCTGACCGTGGTACAATTTCAATGCTCCAACTCATTGAGACCCTGAAAAGAAGGTTTAAAATTGTTAATATAAGTTTTATTTTACTACTTCGATCCTGTTATAATGTTTAATTATTAATCTTTTTTGTTTGTTTGGAAAGATGCGTGTGTGAGTGCGAGCGATTGTGAGAGTGTGTGTGTGTGCGTGGGTGTGTTTGTATGTGTGTATCCAAAATCACCATTGTGTGAATAGACGGTTATTACAATACAGAACTAAAAAGCCAACACAATTGCCTTGCTTATCTAATGATTCCATACAGACTACGTGACAGTCATCATCCTTTTCCCCCTCCTTCCTGTTGTTCTCACGGTGTCGAAGGCAGCCCACCCGTCGCCTGACGCATAATTTTATGAGTTACCTCTGTTTCAGCTGGGCTCGCCATTAATGGACAGTGAGATTAAACCTGGAGAAAGCATGTACACGCTAACTACTGTAAGGGCCACACTACAGTATCATGCAAAATGCAGAACTATTTATAAACGTAATCAGTGATTTGGAATAAAGAGCTCCGGAGATACTGTACAACCACCACGTTGTCTAATGGAGTCAGTGTCATCCTCTTCTTCTTCTATACTCTCGTCCTCCTGCTTTCCACAGCCAGGACCTTTCTAACACCCTCCTGCTGGCTCTCCCGTAACGCTATCAAGGTCATTGTCCGGTGTTGTGGTTTTCAGCCTTTGAGCAGCGATGCAACATGCCGCTATAACCCAGTCAACACTGTTTTATCGCGTAATTCTGGGACTGAGCTGTAATGTAATACTTATACGTACTTAATACGCCTGTCTGTACAACTGTACAAATTCCTATCCTATCCTATCCCGTAACTCGGAGGTCGTAGGGGCATCGCAGATGATCGTTTAACCAGCGTACTCCATCTTTCCCTGTCCTCAGCAACCCTGATTGTTTCGCTCAGTGTCAACAAACCAGTCCATTCTCGAATGTTGTCCTCCCACCTCTTTTTCGGTCTCCCTCTTCTGTACAAATTATTGGACTGTAATTGATTCGTTGTAAACCGTGCGGTATACTTACGGTGCAAACATGCAGCTGTGTAAATTGACTGACGTACTTACGCGCTGACGGTTTAATCGTGTAATTGTCTTGATGTTGCAGGTTGAGAAAGTAGCAGAACGGTAATTTATTTTCACGCGTTAAAATGACTGTCTTTACTTTCACTCTGCCTCTAGCTGTTGCTTACATCCAAGGATAGTTAGCTAAAAGGTACGGACTTCCAAATCGGAATGACCCCTTCGGATGAGAGTTTAAACCGAGGTCTAGTCTGTGCACGCACGCATTCCCTCGCACGGACTTTAAAGATCCTGACGCTCATGTCCAAGATTCGTGAGTGCCAGCTACACACGTACACCCATCATGTCCTGCCTTCCCCGTCCACACACACACACAAACACACGCACACAGACACAAACACACAAACACACGCACACAGACACACACACACACACACACACACAAACAAACACACACACAAACGCGCGCGCTCGCGCGCACACACACACACACACACAACCGTGTAGAAACGCCGTTGTGATGACTTTCATGACTCTACATACGTTACTTTGACATTTTGTTTTACAAAGTTGTCCATTTTTTGAAGCTAACCCTTTCCCTAACTCTAACCCTAACCCAAACCCTAACCCTTAACCTAACTCCAAGCCTAACACAGCTTTAACCCAAAGGGAACACTGTTTTGACGTCAAAATAACGGGGTCCGTCAAAAGAAAGTACGTAGAGGTTCAAGTGTATGTCAGAATAAAGGCGTTTCTACCTAGCCACACTCACACACACACACACACCCACACACACACACACACACACACACACAAACCACGGAGTTAGATCAAAGTGATCTAATTCCGTGCACAAACCATGAGTACTTCTGGGTAAAGAAATGTGTATAATATTATTTCCTTACCTAATCATGTCAAACTGTACGTACACCGTGTGCCACATCTCTGTTCCACAGTCTTCACGAATCTGGTGATAACGATACGGCGTCATCAGATGAATAGAAACACAAAATGTAGCCCATGGTACAACAATCAAAGGTTAAGTCAACAGTTTACACAGTTGAGTTCGTCTCTTGTTTAAGGCCTATCATATATGGTCATTTAAGTTCAGGGTTTTTCAGCTGGTCCAGATATGACAAGTTCGTCTCTTGTTGCAGGCCAGTCAGATCCTCATCTGCTGTCAAACTTCTGTTTCATTTGTTGGGCAAGGGTCGGCGTCTTGTTTCCGTCTGCTAATTGTTAATGACTGGTTGCGTGGGCGCGGTCATTTGTTGAAAAGTATTCGAGCGAGGAGGGGGGGGGGCAGAGAGCAAGGAGGGGGGGGGAGGGGAATAGAGTAGGAGAGCCTGTAAAACTGGAAACAGTGACACCTTTTAGTGCGTCTCAGTCGGGTCACTGCTCCGCCCCATCCCTTCGTACGAGAGTATAAACCGAGGTCTAGTCTGTACAGGCACACAGACCCCTTTAAGTCCCCTATACGCTGAAGTGTCCGGGGACGGTAATCTATCGCATCGCATCACAGGCACACATGCATTCCATCGCACGGACTTTAAAGATCCTGATGCTCATGTCTATTTTGGGTGAGTGAATGCAAAGACCAGACCCATACGCACACCCTGCACAGCTCTTTGGTCTTAACTTAACCCCCTCCTCCTCTCGGCCGTTTACAATCGCCCGAGTGGTCCGAGGCGGTAGGCGTTGCGCATCAAGCAGCAAGTTGCTGACTCCTGGTGACCTGAGTTTAGATCCTGCTTTTGGCCTAGGTCCTTTAGCAGCTTCTTCAGCTGGACGCGCGCCATAATAATAAAATCAATTCCACACTATAACCACACTAGGCAGACATATTATGGCATGCGAAGGAGCATATAGAGCGATGCATACTACTGCTACCCCTGTGCTGTCGAGGATCCACTCATTCTTTCCGCTACCCCTACGCTATTGAAGATCCAGTCTTCTTGGGTTAATGCGCCCGTGGTTAATATGTAACACGAAAGGGACATACGAAAACTGTATAGTCCAAAACAAACAAAGACTAAAAACATGGCGCATTTCGTTAGCGTGGTCGTTTGTTTCATCGGCAAGACCGTCTGCTGAAGGGCTTAAGGCAAAGGTAGTGCGTGTAGCAGGTCAGCCGTGCAATCCCCCTCCCTCACCCTACCCCCACTCCCTTATAACTAATGTGTCTGTTGCGTAATTAATGTTTTATGAAATGTTGATGCTTGTATAGTTACTTCTGCGCTTTCATCCATGGCACCTTGACTTAGCATAGCGTTAGTGGGTAGACTTCACTTCATCCGAATCAAGTTAGGTAGGCCTACAGGGTTTAGAATTAATTATTTTAGGCCTTCAGTTTCTTCTTTTTTTATTTTTTTTATTTTAAGCAAATGAAGTTAGGTTCTTTTGCGATTCTGCTGCCTGCCAGGGCCCTTTGTGAATGTTATGGAAGTTATGTTGTAGGCCATGTCGTGGTGCCTGTCCTCCGTTTTCTAGTCCCATTAAACCACGCACTCGCGTATACATTGCCACGCTCAGCGACCTTGGGAAGGTACCCCTACCCTCCCCACCACCTCACGCTCCATCGCCACCCCCTCCCGCCTCCGCACACACTCTTTTTCTCCTCTCACTCTCACAACTATCCCACACTCCACACGCATGTCTTCTCAAACCCTCTTTTCTCCCTGTCTCTGTCCGTCCGTCTGTCTGTATGTCTGGCTGTTTCTGTCTTGTCTGCCTGTA
Source organism: Oncomelania hupensis (assembly GCA_036898135.1). NCBI lineage: Eukaryota > Metazoa > Mollusca > Gastropoda > Littorinimorpha > Pomatiopsidae > Oncomelania > Oncomelania hupensis. The sequence continues at coordinate 73,653,234 of CM072516.1, forward strand.
CGTCTGTCATTCTGCCTCTACGTCTGTCCTTCTGCCTGTCCGTCTGTTTGTCTGTTTGTCCGTCTGCCTGTCCGTCCGTGAGCCCGTCTATGTCTGTCTTTCTCATTCTTCATAGCGTACTACCTCATCAGAATATTTGTGTGTGTGCGTGTGTGTGTGTGTGTGTGTTTACGCGAGCGCGCGCGTATGTGTCCATCAGTCTGTCTGTCTTTATTGTCTTTTTGAGTTCTCTGTTTGTGTGCGAGTGCGCGCGCGTGTACTGTGTGTGTATGTGTGCGTGTTTGTGTACATTTGTGCGTATGTGTGCGTGTACTTGTGTGTACACGTGTGTCGTGTATGTATGTGTCTGTGTGTGTGTTTGTGTGTGGGGGGGAGGGGGGGGTGAGTGTGTGGGGGTGGGGAGGTAGGTGGGTGTGGATTTGTTGGCGTATGTGTGCGCGAGCGCGCGGTTACATTACTTTGTCGAACCAACCATATGACGGCCTACTAGCGCCAAAACTCCATAATTACAAATATCATGGGATAATTGTATGTATCATGGGATAAATATAAGTATCAAGGGATAATTACAATTATCATTGAACAAGTACAAATATCCTCGCGTTATCCTGTATAATTTTCAGTTTTGGCTCTAGCAATCCGTCTGGAAATGCGCCAAACCCTAAAATTGTAATTATGACATAATAGTTACAGTTTTCAATGGATATTTTACAATCTTTACGTGATCATGCTTAATTCTGGCTGTCTGGTTAGCGCCACGGATATCAGTGATAATGGTAATTAACGCGTGTTCTGTATAAGTCACAGAAACACTGGTAATTCAGTGTTAATTATTAATGTTTAGTTTTGGCCACGCTTTTGTAGCGAGAAAAACCTAATGTTTGCTGTAAACACCGCCTTTTCATGCACATCGCTCACCGGACCGCGTATGCGCATCAACAATAAATTGCGGATAAAAGTATATATTATTGACGTAAATAATTGTATACTAAAACAAACAAGAAACATGTAATTTTTACTTACCGTTTTCATGAATACTGCCTTCCATTGCACTTGTTTGCAGCGTGGGGAAAGAGCAGGTGTTCGGAAGTCTACGCTGATTGGTCTCTAAATATTGGGCATGCGTATATGTAACACGGTTCAGACAAAAACGAACCTTTCAGTGGAACACGAAATATTTACAATTAACACGTACAAATTGTAATTATCAGGTGAACATGACAATGTTCCGTTTTCGCGCATTTCCAGACAATTGCTAGAGCCAAAACTGAAAATTAAACATGATCGCGCGAAAATATTTGTAATTAGTAGCGATAGTTGTAATTATCTCATAATAATTGTAATATCGCACGGTAATTGCTATTATTATGCTAAAATTGTGCTTATCACGTTTTGGCGCTAGGAAGGCGTGGCAAATACTGATACTCATTAATTAACACAGTGGATTACCGGTATTTCCATAAATTACAAAGAACACGAGTTAATTTGAAGTATCTCGTGATGCTGGTAACTCTGGGATTTGGCGCTAGTAGACCGTCATACTACCTATCTCTCACCCATCCCTAGAGATTAAATGTGACCATTCAAGAGCGTGACAGTTCCAAAGCGTGACAGCTCAAATGCTCGACAGTTCGAATACGTGACAGTTTCAAAGGTTGTCTGTACGTTTGGTGTTTGGCTATAGGTCAGGACGCACTGTGTGATCCGCAGCGAAAATAGCTTGCATGTTTTAAATGAAAGACGGTAAGACCCTAAGAACAACACTAGACACCACCTATAGTCAGACGTACAATGGTCTACACCCACCCTTGGCGATATCCAGGGGACCTGAAATAACACTGAACCACCATTTCAACCATACTGCTAAAACGGACAATGAAAATGGCCACTTTTTATCTCGCCCATCACGGGATTCGAACCTGGGTCATCGGTGTGCCAAGGGAACGCTCTATTACTTGAGCTACGGCGACGGCACCAAACAATGGAAAAACAGGCGCCCGTATACGGAATGCGAGAGCAGTCTTTCTAGCGATCACAACCCTGTCTGTACCATTACATCATGAGCATCCCAGATACCAGTGCCTGTGCGATGGACACAATGCAAGTTGCCAACGACAGTTCTTTCCTCGAATTCTTTCCAAGCCAGCGCCTTGAACATTTATGTTAGTGCGCTATACAAATTATTTTTTACAAATGTTTTTAATAAACAAACACAAAACGATACAAATTTCCTGAGACAAACAAGGTTTGATAATTCACTTCGTCTGTAACGGCTGTCGCAACAAGACTTTAAACCTTCATCTTCGACTTTGTACTTGTATTTGTTTCAACGGGAAGAAGAAGAAGAAGAAATATTTCGCCACCCGGCCTACCAGAGAAACACATGCGTTCAGTGTCGTCGCGGTTTTGCAGGAATCACTTTTGAAATAACAGGCGCAATCTTTGGGAAACGCAGTATGAAGGACAGGCTATGGGCGCTGGCTTTTGTACGCTCTCAGCTATCAAAACATGTGGACTAAATTGGTGAGCTATAGCAGAAGAAGAAAGAAGAAAGAAGGACCAGAACAACAACAACAACCAAAAGAAGAACAACAAGTACAACAAGGAGGAGGAGAAGAAAAAGAAGGAAAAGTAGTAGTAGTAGTAGTAGTAGTAGTAGTAGTAGTAGTAGTAGTAGTAGTAGTAGTAGTAGTAGTAGTAGTAGTAGTAGTAGTAGTAGTAGTAGAACAAGAAGAACGAAAAAAAACAAGACGTACAAGAACGAGAAGAACAAGAAGAAGCAGGGACAAGAAGAACCAGACCACAAACGCACTTGCAATGAATCAAACAATGCACACGCAGCGTGGTTGAGACTCACGGAGTACCCATCTCGGTCACTCGAGGCTACGCTGTGTGTCCACATCGCGTTTACTATTCGCACCGTGGATACAATGGAGATGAGGTGCTACAGAAGACTTCACCAACGACGAAGTCCGACAGATCATCACACAAGCCATTGGACAACACGATGACCTGCTCACAGTGGTGAAGAAACGGAAACTCCGATGGTATGGCCACATTACCAGATCATCAGGCCTTGCAAAGACCATCCTGCAAGGCACAGTGCAAGGAGGTAGAAGAAGAGGGAGACCGAAAAAGAGGTGGGAGGACAACATTCGAGAATGGACTGGCTTGACACTGAGCGAAGCCATGAGGGTTGCTGAGGACAAAGAAAGATGGAGTAAGCTGGTTAAACGATCATCTGTGGTGCCCCAACGACCTCCGAATTACGGGATAGGATAGGATAGGATACAAGCACTTGGGAAAAAACCCATGACACCCCAAACATGGGACGACACCCGTAACTTGGGATGACACCACAAACATGGGACGACACCCGTAACGTGGGATGACACCACAAACATGGGACGACACCCGTAACGTGGGATGACACCCCAAACATGAGACGACACCCGTAACGTGGGATGACACCACAAACATGGGACGACACCCGTAACGTGGGATGACACCACAAACATGGGACGACACCCGTAACGTGGGATGACACCACAAACATGGGACGACATCCGTAACGTGGGATGACACCACAAACATGGGACGACATCCGTAACGTGGGATGACACCACAAACATGTAACATCCTATCAAAGCTTCAGCTCCAGTCCCGCCGCTTTAGTCGAGACAACTCACTACCTGGGTTCTCTACCCACAACAGGTTGACTCCCTTCAACCACAGCATCTTAGAGGAAGCTAAAATCTACTAAACATCTGAGAAATCTGAGATGACAATATTATCAAATAGAAGCAGCCGAACTTACATGGAACTTCCAAACTTTGTTTATTAACAAAACCACACACAATGTCAAGCCTAAAGCAAGGCTCCTATCCCAGGTGGGTTGGACGAAGAGGGGGTGGGGTAGGGTGGGGTGCCCATTTAACATGCCAAATGCTGTGTACGCATGCTTGTACAAAACATTTTAGGTTGTGTTTATACGAGAAGGTCATCCCATAACATGCAACGGCCCCTGTCAAGACTCCAACAAACTCCTAAGCATAACAATATTAACCAACAGAAACAGGCAAATGTGCATGCTTGTGGAAAAAGAGCCACCATGTTAAGTTGTAGTAATACGAGCGGGTCATCCCATCACATGCAAACGTTCCATCAGGACTCCAACAAACATCTAAATAAAGTACAAAAACTAAAAAACTCGGAAAAAGATGGCACGCCAGTCAAATGTATTTTCAGATATTCACACACTTCGCCGAAAAAAAACAACACACAAACCCGCATTATGAAAAGTGTTTAACATTGTTGGCAGCGTTGTGATTCGTTTTGATCATTACCAAGCAAGAGGAACACGTAGAATAATAGGCTTAGTTCTAAACTGTCCGCAAGCAAAACAAACAAACAAACAAAATTAAAAATCGGCTAAGCCAGTTTTCAGATACAGCGCAAAACCTGTTTAGAGACTGGGGAAGCACAATGACCTTGACCTTTGACAAAAGTACAAATACCAATAATCCAACATGCTTAGCATTAGTAAAAAAAAAATATATCCGCAAAGTAAAAAGGATGAATTTCGAATTGAGTAACCCTTGAGATCAGGCATACAGTTTGTTTTAAACAAAAGTGAAATTGAGAGCGACGGACCAACTGACCTACAGCCGGACTGCTAATGAAAGGATGTAGATCAAAACTCAACACAATCGCTTTAGTCGGTTTTGAGATATCGAGCAAAACCTGTTCAGCAACGAATAGGCTCCAATGAGTTGTGTTGACTCATTATTGTAAATTTTGAAAGCTATCAAGTCCTCTTTTTTTCCTTCCAATGATCTTGACCTTTGCGGTCGAGCAACTATGATTTCGCGAGATGCAGGCTACTGATCTAGGCAATGTTCCTATGAAGTTTAGGCAAAATCCTTTCAGTGGCTCTTGTTGTATAGCTTCAAACGGACCGACAAACTGACCAGCAGACAGACAGACCGACCGACAATTCACTCGTTCTGATCCCCCCCTCCCCCTCCCTCAACTATTTCTATAATAACTACATACCAAGTTTGAAAGAAATCCCTCCATTAGTTTCAGAGAAATGTGCGGACGGACGGACAGTGCCAACAATAATAATTCCTCCAGGTATTTCTAAGGAACTAATAAACGCTTTGTACGTCGATGTGAGCACACACACACAAAACGGCATCTTTTAATATACCATCCTGTGTGTGCACTGAAACAAAGCATTTCTACGTATCATAATCTGCATGCATACTTCAATAGAAAACATCTCGAGGTCTTGTTTATGCCAGCGGGTCATTTCTGTGTTTTACATTAAAAAAAGCAAAGGTGCGGCACTTTTTTTAAAACATAAATAAACTCACCTCAAAAACAGGTGCAGCTGTGGCTTCAGCTATAACGCACACTGCATCACTGGAGGAACGTCTTTGGTGTTGTGGTCCAAATCTCGCCTTGCCATTACGGCAGACTAGTTCGAGCACCCTCATGGAGGCCAGGAAAGATATTGCTTATGGTTGCAGTATTATTTACAAATTAGTTCATCTTACTGCGTATGTGTATTACATCCACACGTGAGAATGAAGATACCTAAAATCACATGCACTTGAAGGGCGTTTGAGGTCCTGACTCTCTTGACCCTTTAAACAATGATTAACTAACTAACGAAGAAATGAGATTTAAAGATAAAATATGGAATGGAATAAAATTAAACTCACGGGAGAGTTAAGTGAATAAAGGTGGCGAGGAAGATTTGTAAAGCGGTAACGTATAGCTCAAAGAGTTCCTCTAGGAGTAGGCCGAAATCAAAATATCGACCGGGTTCTTCGTTATCACATAAGTCATCTATAAGCACGGACTCTCGTGGCAATAACCATGTAATGTAATGTAATGTAATGTAATGTAATGTAATGTGGCGACGGTTTTGCAGCTCTCTTCTCTGTGGACACAACAACACGGTCCTGCTGATTCATTTTTTAAGGCGTCTTTTATCTAAGAATATATTAGTACAACTACATTAAAAACCTGTTGTGTGCGTGCATATGGACATGCCTGCTGAAGATGGGTGTATGTCTGTGTGTGTGTGTGTGTGTGTGTGTGTGAGTGCACGTGCAGGTATGGATGCGTAGACTATACCCTTGTATGCTGTTCGTGTTTATGCTTGCCATTGTTTATTGTACACAATAGAGCAGGACATGCATTTTGTGTGATTAAAAAGGCCCTGATTCGAAGGCTTTGTTGAAACTTTTGGTATAAAAGGACTTATGCTATAATTGGCATTGTTATTACATCTCCAACGAAGGATACAAAGCATGGAGATGAGGTGCTACAGAAGACTTCTGGGCATTTCCTATCCCCAGCACATCACCAACGACGAAGTCCGACAGACCATCACACTCCCTCTTCTATTGGACAACACGATGACCTGCTCACAGTGGTGAAGAAACGGAAACTCTGATGGTATGGTCACGTCACCAGATCATCAGGTCTTGCAAAGACCATCCTGCACGGCACAGTGCAAGGAGGTAGAAGAAGAGGGAGACCGAAAATGAGGTGGGAGGACAACATTCGAGAATGGACTGGTTTGACACTGAGCGAAACAATCAGGGTTGCTGAGGACAGGGAAAGATGGAGTACGCTGGTTAAACGATCATCTGTGGTGCCCCTACGACCTCCGAGTTATGGGATAGGATAGGATAGGATAGGATAGGATAGGAAGGGGTATTACATTAAGCAGTGACAAAGTGGCCTTTCGTTCGTGGCGCTAACCAACCGCTACAGTTGGAATGTTCCGGTTCCGCTCTGACAGGGAGTAATTTCCCCTGTTTTCAACCGTACTGTCCATTAATACCATAGCCGTATAGCCCTTGACCCTTGTTGTGAGTGATCCGCGTGGCTTGAAGAGTGCGTCTTTGGTGTCTGGGGTAGGATCTATTTTATCCACCTAAACCGAAACGCCTTACCAGCACTTATTTTATGGGTTCTGCCTCTCACCGACTTTGGTAGCTGCTATTTTTTAAGCTCCAGAGTGTTGGCTAGCTCGTTGCTATTAATAGGCACCCAAAACTACTGACTTTATACACTTAGTACTACAGATAACAATACTTTCGAAAGATTGGTTGTTCTTGTTTTTGGTTTGTTTGTTGTTTTTGTTTTGTGTTGTAAGCTTTGTTTTCAGTGGGTCAACACTCAATGTGAATCTTTAAAGAGAGCGTGGTCGAGTCCGTTTAATGAACGGTTGTCCACTTTGTAATTGTACATATGTCATTCACATCTTCCAATTTCTTGGCATAAAAAAATTGTTGACTTGACTTGACTGGGACACGTGAAATGAACTAGCCTGTTCTATCAAAGCTAGGACCCCCGTTGGGGTGCCGGGGGTTTCAGTATAAACAGTATCTCCCACTTTCTGGAAATTTAGTGCTTTAAATTTCCACTGTCGCTGTATTTCTCATTTGCGCTTTCTCATTCCTGCTCTGTTCTATCAATCTGCTATACTATCTTCTTCTTCGCTAGACCAGTCACCTACATTTTTTTTCTTGAAAACTCTTCCGGGACAAGACTCCTTATTTGTGTATGAGGTCTGTTGGATCAGCTTGGGAATATTGGACACTTTCTGCCAGGTGGTCACTAGAGCTTCCTATGATGTTATTATTTAGCAATGTAGGCATTTTATATGTCTGTGTTTTGTTGATAAGTTATAATGATATTTGTATTCTATTTTGTTTTTGTAAACGGGGGTTCGATAAATTAGAGTACAGCCTCAGCGTCCCCTGCGTGGAATGTCTTTATTATAAAGTGACTGGCTGGTGGAGAGCTTTCAGTTTTACCACTAGGGTTGTTTCAGCAGATCTTTCATGCGGATCGGGGGTTGTTCGGTCCTGATTTGGCTCGGAAGAGTCCGCTGGACCTAAACCAATAATCATGTAATGTAATGTAATCAAAGCTAGAAATGACAGACACATCGGACAGACACATTGGTGCCCATGCATTCTCGATACCGCTGCATCGCTACTGTAGGGCTTTATGATAGCAGCCACCCTCACATGCAGGCTCGTGTATTCGGGGATAAACAATTAGACCTACATTGCATTACATTACATTACATTACATTACACGATTATTGCTTTAGGTCCAGCGGACTCTTCCGAGCCAAATCAGGACCGGACAGCCCCTAATCCGCATAAAAGATCTGCTGAAACAACCCTCGTGGTAAAACTGAAAGCTCTCCACCAGCCAGTCCCTTTACAATAAAGACATCCCACGCAGGGGACGCTGATGCTGTACTCTATTTAATCGAACCCCCGTTTACAAAATCAAAATAGATAACAAACATCATTAAAAAATTATCAAAAAAACACATACATATAAAATGCTAAATAATAACATCATACGAAGCCCTAGTGACCACCTGGCAGAAAGCGTCCAATATTCCCAAGCTGATCCAACAGACCTCATACACAAATAAGGAGTCTTGTCCCGGAAGAGTTTTCAAGAAAAAATGTAGGTGACTGGTCTAGCGAAGAAGAAGATAGTATAGCAGATTGATAGAACAGAGCAGGAATGAGAAAGCGCAAATGAGAAAGACAGCGACAGTGGGAATTTAAAGCACTAAATTTCCAGAAAGTGGGGATACTATTTATACTGAAACCCCCGGCACCCCAACGGGGGTAAGATAAACAATTAAGGGGCGACATACTCCAGTAAAATAGTTGGTGTTTATTTGTAGCATGCCCTGGGTGGAGTCGAAATCAACTCTTTTTGAGTGTGATGGATGCGTGTTCGTGTGTGTGTGTGGGTGTGTTTGGGTGTGTGTGTGTGTGTGGGCAAGTAGAAACGACGTTACTATGACATACACTTGAAACTCTAATGTGTGTGTGTGTGTGTGTGTGTGTGTGCGTGCGCGCGCGTGCGTTTGTAAATCATGCTGGGTTTACACGGGCACCCGAGAATGAATTATTATTTTCTTTGATAAATTGTTTTCATTTAAAGTCTTTACAATATGACAAAATATCGACATTCTTGAAACAAACCAGGGTTGCGCGTTGAAACAAAACACCTGCGTTGCATCCACATACAATGGGCCATTTCCATCTTGCCTGGTGAAAGTTGTTGAAGGTCAGAATTTGTGAACCACCTCTGGATGAGCAGGAGCTGTGCAAAATTAATGGACACGGTGTCAAAGGCACACTCAAGAAGAAGAAGAGGCGAGGAACAAGGAGGAGAAGAAGAAGAAGAAAACAAGGAGAAGAAGAAGAAGAAGAAGAAGAAGAAGAAGAAGAAGAAGAAGAAGAAGAAGAAGAAGAAGAAGAAGAAGAAGAAGAAGAAGAAGAAGAAAGAGGAGGAGGAGGAGAAGATGAAGGAGAAGAAGAAGTAAAAGAAGGAGAAGAAAGGGAGAAGAAGAAAAAAAAGAAGATGAAAGAAAAAAAGAAAGAAAAGAACGAAAAGTAAGAGGAGGAAGAGGAGGAGGAGGAGAAGAAGAAGTAAAAGAAGAAGTAAAAGAAGAAGTAAAAGAAGGAAGAAGGAGGAGAAGGAAAAAGAAAAAAAAACCAATAAGAAGAAGAAAGAAAAAAAAGAAAGAAAGAGAACTAGGAGGAGGAAGAGGAGGAGGAGGAGAAAACGAACAAGATGGAGGAGGAAGAGGAGAAGAAGAAGAAATGAAAAGGACGAGGAGGGGAAGGGGTGCCGAACAGGAGAGGGGAAAGGGGAGAGTTAAAGGGAAGTAAGCGGTTTAACACCTAATACAAAACATATTACTCCTATTGGTAGTGTATCGTTTTCTGAAGTCTCGTGGATCGCTTTTAAGTTTTTGTGTTCTTATCTGTATTCATTACATGTTGATCCTTTCATTAGTCATAGTTACAGTTTAAAGCGCGTCTCATTTCATTCAAACTGTCTCTTTCTCTCATGCCGTGCTATATAATACATGTGTAACATGCACGCAAGACCACCCACGTGCACCCACGCATGCCAATAAGCATGCGCGAAAGTCGTACACGCACATTCATGTGCGCATACATACGCACAAACACAAACACACAGACGCATGAAAGGCACACAGACACACGCACGCACACAGGCAGACAAATTCGGGCTCGCGTTTGCGCTTTCTCTCACAAAACTAAACATATGCATACATAAGTAATAAAAAAATGCTCTCTCTCTCTCTCTCTCTCTCTCTCTCTCTCTCTCTCTCTCTCTCTCTCTCTCTCTCTCTCTCTCTCTCTCTCTCTCTCTCTCTCTCTCCCTCTTTCTCTCTCTCTCTCTCTTTCTCTTTCAGTGAGTGCAGTGACACCATCATTCCAGGTTTAGTTTATGTTGGCCAATTGGCCCCCCTCTCTGTATAGCTGGCTAAGCTTATCGTGGGCAATTTAGTAAGGGGCCTGTTGCCCTAATGACGCCGTTATTACAGGGATTCTCCGTTTACATTCCCATGCTACCAAGTTTTGTTGTGACGCACGGCGTTTCAAATTGCTCTACATCACACACTTTAGTTCTAAGCTTTTATCATCATCATCATCATCATCATCATCATCATCATCATCATCATCATCATCATCATCATCATCATCATCATCATCATCATCATCATCGAGGTAATACACATTGCTGCGATCGGTAGAAAATATCGCCAAAACTTCCGCTAGCAGCAGGTGAAAGTATTCCCTCCATCCCTTCAAAGTATACTTTGGGCTCGTTTCTAGCCGCGGATGCGAACCGCAGTACTGTTTAAAAGTGACGGAAAGAGCGGAATATTGCTACAAGGGTTCGGGTAAGGGTTAGTTGTAGATCTAGTCCTTGCCCTAACCCTTTTCTCTACAAAAATGCTCTTTTTCCGTCATAAAAACCCATTTGCCTTCTTGGATTCTTAAATTGTATGAAACCAAGTGAGGACATTATCCGGCGTCAATAAACGGTTCGAAAAGATTCTCAAACGGTCCGTAAAAGACAGTTGACCTAGAAACAAATACAGCGTGACCTAATTCGTCGCCTAGAAGAGACGAAACTTACTTTTCCGTTTCTAGTCTTTCAGCGACACTGTAACTGAGCAGGCTGCTAACCTCGCCAAAGTATCCCTTCAAGGGACAAGGGACATACTTTAGTCTGCTGCGCAGCGCGTGCCTGGAGTATACTTTCTTTCGATCGTAGCTATGTGCAATGGGTGCATCATCATCATCATCATCATCATCATCATCATCATCATCATCATCATCATCATCATCATCATCATCATCATCATCATCATCGTCGTCGTCGTCATCATCATCATCGTTATCATCATCATCATCTGTCCCGCAGGCGGTCGGGCAGTTGAGTAAACATGAGGGAGCGTAACACTATTTTAGTATGCAGAATTCGTGCTTAGCTAAAAACCGCTAGTTACCAACGAATTTTAGTGTAAATTGGCGCCAGCCTCACGCACTTTAATGAAATAAAACAACAACGATTATCTCCCGTTATAATGTCGCCCAGTATTTCTCGCCTTTGTTGCAGTTATTTACCTTTGTTTCGCTCTTGTATGCATCCCATTCCTACAGTAGAGTCGAACCTTGAAATTGTACAGTATGCTATTACGCGCTTTCTCTTCAGTTATACTCAGAGCATCTGTCACAGCTGAGTCGAAGGTGATGGTCATGGTGTTGACATCTAAATCACCAGCTCCCAAACTGAGCAGTGGTGCAAATTTCCCTCCAATTGTGGCTTGAAATATTCCTGCCTCCTCCGGGTCTTGCAGTTTGTCCAGGCCGAACTTCAGTCTGGTGCATTTAGCTACGTTTACTCTCATCAAGTGGAGCCGGAAAGATATCATCCCGAGATCGTGATCACTTCCGATGTCTGCTCCTGGAAAAATGCGTGTCCTGCCAATGTTGACGCTTGATCTGAAGCGTTTCTTGACCAGGATATAGTCAATCTGCTTGTGATGCTCCCCGCTGGGACTGTGCCGGGTCCATCGTCTGGAATTTGTATGGAGACCAAGCGTGTTTGCCAGTATCAGATTGTTGTATTTGGCAAACTCCAAGAGTTGGACACAGTAGGCATCCCTAACGCACGCCGATTGTTGTTCAAAAACAGTTCCCGATGGCGTAGTTGAGGATTATAGACAAACGAATAATAATAATAATAATAATAATAATAAGAAGAAGAAGAAGAAGAAGAAGAAGAAGAAGAAGAAGAAGAAGAAGAAGAAGAAGAAAAAGAAGAAGAAGAAAATAAAAAGAAGAAAATAAAAAGAAGAAGAAGAAGATGATGAAGTAGAAGAAGAAGTAGTAGAAGAAGAAGTATGCCTAAAAGAAGGAGAGAGAGAGACAGACAAACAGACAGACAGACAGATGGAGGCGGCAGACAGACTCCATTTTGAATTTGATCACACAGTGGTGCAGTGACTAAAATGTTCAAGTGCAACAAATCAAGTTTTATGCGACTTTAGTATCGGTTGGTGCAGGACATAAAAAACAAAGAGCAAGAACCTAACTTCAGACGTTCCCCTCTGACCGGGATCCTTTCAAAACGTTAGAGTGGATCTTAAAAAAGAAAAGGTTTTAAGCCTTGCTTTCCACAGACCAAGAGCCCTTTACATTTAATTTTCACAATTGAAAAAGCCGTTTAAGTATTCTGGAAGTAGTCGTAAGACCTGTTTGGTGGTCAGTGGACACAGTAACAGCGTCGTAAATGTGACAGTTAAAAAGATTGACTGCGACGCTCCTGATTTACAGTCTGACTACGCTACAACCAACCTACAACCTTTTATTTGCTGTGGTAAAGGTTGTGTGTTTTTTTAAGGGTAGGGGTGAGGGTGGGAGTGGGATTCCATTCCATAGATAGTAATGTAAATGAAAGGACTGTGTCTGAGACAGTGGAATGTGCAAGCTGGGGACTTTCCTTCCAAAATGTCTAACAATGTTGTTTGGTTGTTTTTGTTTTTTTAATGCGGTTAAATGAATGATTGTATGACTGGCCTGGCTTCTTTCGTGCCATTAATGTCCGTGCTAGAAAGGTCAATAAATCTAAGTCTGCGTTAAACGAGGGAAAGAGAGAGAGGAAGGGTAGGAGAGAGAGAGAGAGAGAGAGAGAGAGAGAGAGAGAGAGAGAGAGAGAGAGAGAGAGAGAGAGAGAGAGCAAGACGTGATGAAAGGAAAGCTTCAGCGCTAATACCGATTCTATAAAATCAACCCAAGTTATATTCTGTGATTCTGCTACTGCTGCTTCTGCTGGTACTGCTGCTGCTGCTGAAGAAGAAGAAGAAGAAGAAGAAGAAGAAGAAGAAGAAGAAGAAGAAGAAGAAGAAGAAGAAGAAGAAGAAGAAGAAGAAGAAGGAGGAAGAGAAGAAGAAGAAGAAGAAGAAGAAGAAGAAGAAGAAGAAGAAGAAGAAGAAGAAGTAGAAGAAGAAGAAGAAGATGATGATGATGATGATTCGTTCCTCGTATCATTCACACTCACTATATGGAATTAAAACTGATCGTTTAAGAACATTAGGACATTAAACTGGGATCGTCAATGACATTTTCTCTGCACTACAGGGCAACAAAATTTAATTTATCGATATTACTATAATAATAATGCAGGATGCTATACGCGCCTTTCCCCAAATCATTCAGGCTCAAAGCGCGGCGATCTCTACCAACATACACGCTCACCTGTCTCATCCACCCTCACACACACCAAATACACATCCATCACTCATTACACTGGTGTAAAGGCAGGAAGATCGCTATTAGAAGACGGAAAGAAAATCTAATTTTTATTTTTGAAATTTTTATATTGACTGCGTCTTGTACCATTATTGAAGGGAGAGAGGAAACCGGAGTGCCCGGAGAAAACCCTCGGTGACCTAAATAGTCTCGTACCTAAGTCACATACGTTCGCCCCTTGCGGGAATCGAACCCGCGACCTTCGGCATAGGAAACCGGCGACTTATCCACTGCGCCACGAGGCCACCCCTCACTTCTCCAGGAGAGGAAGTAGAAGATTCGTTCGTCGTATCATTCATATTCACGTTCTCCCATATTAAAACATACATGCCTACGACAAACAAACAAACAAACTATAATAACACGACAAATTAAATAACTATAATAGCTTTAATGCAGCATACAGTATCTATCTATCTATCTATCTATCTATCTATCTATCTATCTATCTATCTATCTATCTATCTATCTATCTATCTATCTATCTATCTATCTATCTATCTATCTATCTATCTATCTATCTATCTATCTATCTATCTATCTATCTATCTATCTATCTATCTATCTATCTATCTATCTATCTATCTATCTATCTATCTATCTATCTATCTATCTGTCTGTCTATCTGTCTGTCTGTCTGTCTGTCTGTCTGTCCGTCCGTCCGTCCACCCACCCACCCACCCACTTATCCATCCATCCATCCATCCATCCATCCATCCATCTATCTATCTATCTATCTATCTATCTATCTATCTATCTATCTATCTATCTATCTATCTATCTATCTATCTATCTATCTATCTATCTATCTATCTATCTATCTATCTATCTATCTATCTATCTATCTATCTATCTATCTATCTATCTATCTATCTATCTATCTATACATACATACATACATACATACATACATACATACATATGCAATCAAATAGCACATTGGGAAACGGTTGACAAAATCAATGGTTACGTCATATTAGGGTAATGTTGCCTTAATGTAAGCCTACGTTTGAATGAAGGAAGAGTGGTACACGATCAAATGTTCAAAGGAAGAAATCAGAATGTTCCAGATCAGAGCTCTTGAGAATGCAAAACTATTCTTAAAAAGGTCAATTCTTGTTCGAAGCGGATATAAATTTTGCTGGACCCTTAGCGCTGTTTTGCCGCAGCAGTAATAGGCTGCTGAAATAAGGTGACGCCAGGCCATGTTGAACTTCAAACAAGGGGGTCATAACGTTGAATAAAAACTGATGGTTTAAGGACCTAAGGTTTGCTGCTTTGCTGCTTCAAGTTTTCTGACGATCAAAGACTGGGATCGTCAACGATAATCTTCTCTGCACGATCGTACACAGGGTTTCATTTATTGATAAGCATTTACCCAGAAGAAGAAGAAGAAGAAGAAGAAGAAGAAGAAGAAGAAGAAGGAAGAAAGAAAGAAAGAAAGAAAGAAAGAAGAAGAAAAAGAAAGAAAGAAAGAAAGAAAGAAAGAAGAAGAAAAAGAAAGAAAGAAAGAAAAAGAAGAAAGAAAGAAAGAAGATAGAAAGAAACAAAAAAAAGAAGACGAAAAAAATTAGAAAGAAAGAATGAAAGAAAGAGAAAAAAAGAGGGAAAAAAGACAGAAAAAGAGGAAAGAAGAAAAAGCATGAGAAGAAGAAGGAAAGAAAGAAGAAGATGAAGAAATTAGAAACAAACGGAAAAAATAAAGACAGAAAGGGAGAGAGAAAAAAAGAAAAAAAGAAAGAAAGAAAGAAAGAAAGAAAGAAGTAGTAGTAGTAGTAGTAGTAGTAGTAGTAGTAGTAGTAGTAGTAGTAGTAGTAGTAGTAGTAGTAGTCTAAGCGCAATAAAGAGGGCTTCAGCAATGATTGAATGTAAGGAACGCACCAGTCATTGCTAACTGTTTTGTGAACAAACAAGTGTACAGCGATGGTGGTTCTGTGTTGATTAGAACCAGCCGACAGACGTCTGTCAATAACACATCTATTTTTCTTGGGACTGAGTTCCTTGCTGCAGACCTTTATACACAAACATGCAGCCCTAGCTAGACCTTGCCTTCGGGCAAAAAGAAATCCATAGAAGTTACTAACATCTCAAAAGAGCCTTCAGACATGAACCCATCTTTTGAGTTAATTTAACATTGTTTTTGGAAGGGTTGATGATGATAATATTTATTAACGTCTCTGGCGCCATAAGCTTTCAGGTCCGCTGGACCTAAAGCAATAATCATGTAATGTAATGTAATAAGCTTTCAGGACTTAAGGTCCGTGATATAGTGTAATGCAAACAAGAGATTCCAATACAAAAATAAATAAATAAATAAATAAATAAATAAATAAATAAATAAATAAATAAATAAATAAAATAATAAATTAACAGACAAAGAAAACAATATGCTAAAGGGATAAATTAAAATAAAAAAAAAACTAACCTTAAGACTTGACTGATAAAATACCAAGATCCGTAGGGTCTCATCTTTGATATGATGATGATAATCATTATTGTCAGGGTGGCGACGTGGTGATCGTCCTTAACGCTGATGCAATAGGACGTTAAGCTTCGTTGTTCCTCCTCCTCCTTTACAATCTCTTCAGCTAAACAGATGTGCATCTGTACAGGCTCAATTTTATTGACTTTACAAGACATTTAAAATATCTACCTCAAAAGGCACGCCACAAAATACTTCGATCGTTCAGAAAAACAAAAACAACAACCCCCCCCCAAAAAAAAAAAAAACAAAAAACAAACCCACATACACAAAAATATTAAACCTCCTATTATACATTCGTCCAAAAATAACTTTTACTAATACTTTTTTTTTAAAGTTAAAAATTTTTAACTCTATTTTTATTACACTATTTTTAAAAGTGCATTAAAATACTTTACAATTTCCATTCACTACCAGTATTAGATCAATTTTTTTAAACCCTTTCAGCTATCATTGGTGGAATGTTAAGATCGTATCTGTGGTCATACACAAACTAATTACAAGGTAACTATAGTTTCAGTGGGTACTACTTTACGTGCAGCGTCCACTATCGATGGCAGCGTATACAATTTCAATGTTCAATTCAATTCAATATACGTCTTTTCACAACAATGTGATTTTAGACAACCATAACAAACAAAGAAACAAACAAACAAATAGAAATGGTTAATTATAGTAACTTAAATAAATCTGTTCCGAGAATGATACGCGCGATGTCCTGTAACATCGAACTATATAAGATGACTCTAATATCGTCTTGTGCACATAAAATAAGGTATACAACAACGTCATTCGGTGTTCATGCAGACATCATGGTTCCGAATGCGAAGTGTCATAGGCACATGACGTCTTCCTAATCACATTATATCTCCCTTGTTTGAATTTAGTTATCAGGGTCCAAAACTGGGTCCACGGCTCATAGTTCTGATTATTTGAACATGTTCAATTATGCTCGTTTTAGGTCCTTTTATTTCTAGTCTGACAATGAAATAGTCTCACAAAATAAATAGCCTCTGCGTTTTGTCTGTTCATTTATGATAACAGTTGTTGTTCGTTTCATAGTCATGTAAAAGGTTAAAGGTTAAACAAGGTTAACATGTTTAAGTCTTGCAATTTTATACTACTACTACTACTACTACTACTACTACTACTACTACTACTACTACTACTACTACTACTACTACTACTACTACTACAGTTGCTACTACTACTACTACTACTACTACTACTACTACTACTACTACTACTACTACTACTACTAAGGAATGATTATTGTACACACTCATATTGTCTTCTGCTAAGCTCTAAGAGCGGTGATCTAGAAGGATCGCCATTAATATTATTGAAGACCAAAAGGACCTTTTGTTGCTGAATTTTGATTAACAGCTCATCCAGTACCATTATTATGAGGAGGGAGAGGAAACCGGAGCATCCAGGGAATGCCTTCGGTGACCTGAAAAGGCTAATAGGCTATCTCGGTAAAGAAGAGCAGTCGGCTATTATAAATTGTTATTGTTATTATTAGTAGTAGTAGTAGTAGTAGTAGTAGTAGTAGTAGTAGTAGTAGTAGTAGTAGTAGTATAGTAGTAGTAGTATAGTAGTAGTAGTATCATTAATAATAATAATAATAATAATAATAATAATAATAATAATAATAATAATAATAATAATATATTATTATTATTATTATTATTATTATTATTATTATTATTATTATTATTATTATTATTATTGTTATTATTATTATTATTATTATTATTATTATTGTTATTATTATTATTATTATTATTATTATTATTATTATAACACTTTAAAGAACAATACATGTTTACCTGTGGACTGTGAGCGACTGGGGATTACATTTTACACAGAAGAAGAAGAAGAAGAAGAAGAAGAAGAAGACACCCGATACACATTGGTCGAAGGCTACCAGAAGCACGCTGTAGTAGTCGCTTCAACAGGCCGTAAAGCATGCTCTCATGCTTCAGAGCACTGCTTCCAATACGCTTCAAGCCCTAGGAGCCTTGACCAATCAAATCATGAAAATTGAAAATGTAAGTTTTGTCTCCTCTAGGAGACGAATTAGGTCAAACTGTATTTGTTTCTAGGTCAATTGCCTTTTACGAACCGTTTGAGAATGTTTTTGAACCGTTTGTTGACGCCGCGTAGTGTGCTCACTTGGTTTCATACAATTTTAGAATCCAAAAAGGCAAATGGGTTTTTGAGACGAAAAGAGCGGAATGTTGTAGAGCAACATTATGTATATATTTACAGTGAAATTGCGCTTTTTCTGTCACTATAGAGCTTGAAGAGTATAGGAAGCAGTGCTCTGAAGCATGAGAGCATGCTTTATTGCCTGTTGAGGCGACTAGTAAAGCATGCTTCTGGTAGCATTCGACCAATGTGTGAGAAGAAGAAGACGAAGAAGAAGAAGAAGAAGAAGAAGAAGAAGAAGAAGAAGAAGAAGAAGAAGAAGAAGAAGAAGAAGAAGAACCCACAAATTTCGACTTTGGAAAGTGGTACTGAACTGAAAAGCGCAACAAAGCGCCACGTCATCTGTATAACGCGTGAAGTATGTTATTTCTGGCATGCTGGGAAATAGTTGTCTGAATTCAATATTTCATCCATTCCGCCGGAGTACCAAATCGTCCATCTAGTAAATAAGTGTGTGTCAGTCAATATGTCATCACATAAAAATTATGATTAATTACATTAAGCAATGAATTAGCTGCCAAAACAGGTGATACATACACTAATTCACACACACACACACACACACGCACACCCACACACGTCAAGCACACACATTGATGCTCTCACGCAATTACGCACGTACGCCCACACACAATTTAAACACACACATGAGCGCAATAACGCAAGCATACGCACACACACACACCCGCACACACCTATACACGCACACACACCCCTTTATTTTTTGATAATCTATACACTATGCTCTATGGGCAACCATGAGAGTGTACAACATCAACCCCTAACATTAAAAAAAGTAAATCAAATAGCTTCTCTCTCTCTCTCTCTCTCTCTCTCTTTTTTTTTTTTAATCTCCCCCCCCCCCTCCTTCACCCCTTTTGTCTGAAGAGGGGTAAATGTCGACAATGCATGATACGCCTCTCCTGTACCTCCCAGCGTCTGTGGTTCATAATCAGAACAAATCTCGCGCCCACTGTTCATTCCTCGCGAGACTTCACAGCCGGGACGGGATCGTACATTCCACTGGAGTGCAAACGGTGGAATCTGATGGAATCTGTCATAATCGTACCTCCAAGGGACGCAACTATTCTTCACCTCGCGGGTGATCATCATCTCCCTTTATCTTGACAGCATCACCACTTGCATCGCTTAGAACAGGACTATCGTATTCTGGGTACGGACATTGTCCCTCGCAGCGCTTGATCTACCGGTATAATAAATTTCCTACACTTTACTTTGACATCCATTTGCACTGGAGAATACATTTGTCATACGCTGGACTTTTAGCATAAATCTGTCATACACTGACAAACATCTGTCATATACTTTGTACTCGGTGATTTCAACTTGATGTATATCTATTATGGAAAAAAAAGGCCTCGGAAAATTTCTGAATGTATTGCAGTATCCTAATAATCATAATTGTACCTTTATGGTAGAAAAAGCACTCGTCGGTAATGGCAGATTGAATAGTTAGCGGGAAGCATCGTGACTTTGATCACACGGTCGTTCTTTCAAAGTTGGAAAGTGATAGGTTCGATGAGGTTCAACAACTTTTTTGCGAGGCTCTCAGATCCGGAACCTAAGTTGCTGAACCTTTTTATGTCCAAAGGGACACCCGTTGGGGTGCCGAGGATTTCAGTATAAATAGTATCCCCACTTTCCAGAAATTTAATGCTTTAAATTCAAACTGTCGCTTTCTTTCTCCTTTCTCATTCCTACTCTGTTCTATCAATCTACTATCCTATCTTTTTCTTCTCTAGACCAGTCACTTACCTTTTTTTCTTGACTCTTCGGGGACAAAACTCCTCATTTTGTGTGTGAGGTATGTTGGATCAGCTTGGCAATATTGGACGCTTTCTGCCAGGTGGTCACTGGGGCTTCCTATTGTAACGAGAGCCCCGTTTCCACTGCTTTTAAGATTTTGCTTGTTTAGTCAGTAGTAAAACTTAGAAGGTTACTGGTAGTCTATAGCAGACAATTAAGGTATTACTGATGTGTACACACACTGCGAGCTGACGCGAGCCGTGTAGTGACATCATCGCAGCCTACGATGGTGTTTCGAATTTTACCTCCACTTAGATTCTTCAGCCAACCAGGACACAGGTAGGTTGGTTAGAACCAGTTCTGGCCTATTCAGGCAAAGCCAGGTAGAGGGTCAGTCTAGTTTGAAACGCTGAGGAGTACACAGTACTCTCTGACAGAATCTCTCCTGAGAAGATTAGACAGCAGTACTTGTTGAATATTCGAATTCAATCAAGTAGCCACGACATTGTCAAACAGATAAATGAACATACTTCTGTTTCATCGTGATGTATTTATAGTATTGTTGAATTATTTGTGTGGAATTTGTTATGCATAGAATGAATTGTTAGTCCGACTTTGCGTGACCACGTGGAAGAATCCGACCACGAGGCAAGCATGACCGGTCAACGCCATGTTGTATTATGTATGGACAGACTGTTGTTTAACCTGTATGTATGCTTGCAGACCAGTGGCTGTACCAGAGAATGTTTATAATATTATTATTTCTTTATGTGTATAGTTAGCCATGATTTATATTTATATATGTATAGGAAGTTAGAGTGGAGATTCCAGTGGACCACGGATTTAGCAGAATGTTTCGTCGCTTATGTATAGAGATGTGGAGCTATCACTGAGGGCTACTTTGGCCTTCAGTGAGACGCTCTGCACAGTCCTATTATACAGGGTTGTGCAGAATTTCGTCTCATATGTTACAGACGAGCAGGCGTTATATCGTGAGCCCAACTCAGCAAAGGACAGAACCTAATCGACGCTTAGAGTTGGCTGCCAAGGCATCTACAGCATTGTGTGCAGATAGCCCACCCGTCGAACACAAGCCACGACAACACAGATTGTCCCGGAAGCGACCTCAACGCAGCGCTTCAACAATGAAGTTAAGTGCATCTTCGCTAAGTGCACTAAAACTCTGTATAAACAGGACCACAGTAGTCCACTCTTCAAGAACTCTGACCACTAAGGCAGAAAGTATCCAGTGCCCGATGAAGAAAAAGTAGCTGCCTAGATTATCAGCAAGCGAACCATTCGCATTGACAATTGAACTTTTAAGTTAGTTTCGTACTTCGAAGATCGTGTTTAGAGTAGAAGAAATAAATGTGTGATTTTTACTGTTCTCAAGTGGCTGGACTACATATGATTCATAGCCGTGTGAAAGCTAGTGTGACAGTGATCTACCATTTTTCTCTCTATCTCTGTACCCCAGCCTAAACACAGACCGAGCTAAACAAATAAATGTATTAAGTGAAGTCAAAGGGAGATTACTAGCGATCTCCATCGACCAAGACGTGTGGGTAATAGCAGTCCATTGTGCAGAGCCCAGCAACAATAAACCCACCGTCACACCTATACTGTTATTATTTGGCAATGTAGGCATTTTATATGTATGTGTTTTGTTGATATTTTATAATGATGTTTATATTCTATTTAGTTTTTGTAAACGGGGTAGGGGCGAGTGGAGGGGGGTCGGGGGGGGGGGTCGATAAATTAGAGTATAGCCTCAGCGTCCCCTGCGTTGGATGTCTTTATTGTAAAGTGACCGGCTGGTGGAGTGCCTTCAATTTTGCCACTGTGGTTGTTTCGGCAGATCTTTTATGCAGATCAGGGGCGAGTCCTCTTTCAGCGAAGTTGTGGTCTTGATTTTGTGGTCCTGATTCGGCTATACTGGTCCTGATTGGACTCGGAAGAGCCCGCTGGACCTAAAGCAATAATCATGTAACGTGATGTAATGTCCAAAGGCTCAGCAACCTAGTTTCGGG
This sequence comes from Oncomelania hupensis, assembly GCA_036898135.1. NCBI lineage: Eukaryota > Metazoa > Mollusca > Gastropoda > Littorinimorpha > Pomatiopsidae > Oncomelania > Oncomelania hupensis. Next base: position 73,675,427 of record CM072516.1, read on the forward strand.
ATCTGAGAACCACAAACAATAAGTTTTTGAAACTCCCCGAACCTAGTCCACGAGCCTTTCAAATAAGACAGGCCATGAGGTCGACTAGGTCTATCTCATACTAGATACCCGTCCAAAGCGGTAAGCAGCTTGGTGTAGGCTTCTTGTAGTATGTTATGACTCAGATGGGAGTATAAACCGAGGTGTAATATGTGTCATCGCAAGGTGCATTAAAAGATCCTGATGCTCAAATCCTCAGACGGAGGTGTGCCAGATAAACAAGGAACTCTGCAAGCACGTGGCCATTGTTCTTCCTCGTCCTGCTTGGCGCTGCTCTGCGGCTGCCACGCAGTTTTTAAGAAGACAACGCGAATGTTGGTGACAAATATAATCCACAGCAGCAAAAATATCAATACTAAAATAAATGAACCCTGTTCAATAATAATAGTGTGTCCCACCCCGCTGAAACAAAACAAAACAAAACAAAATATATGAAAAATTGGGACACGTGAATTTGCAAGCAGTGAGGTAACTCGATCGCGCGTATGCCTATAAAACTAGGAGGCCCTTGTAGAAAGTAACATGGCGGATAGTTTGAACGCAAAGTTCGCTATCCGTCGTTTAATCAAAATCTCATCGCTGCTGTATGACTGTACGCATCACTCATACGGAGAATCGCGTTGCTCTAGTATTGTTGATTGTGCCAAACTATTACATGGAAATTACTCTTTACTATTACTCTGTAACTCTTCAACATCTTTCTGGAGCGCATCATGCCAAATTCCCTTGCAGGTCAGTAAGGCACAGTCAGCATAGAGGGGAGAGCAATCTTCAACCTCGGTTTTGCAGATGACATTGATGGATTGACTGGAGAGGAACAAGAACTTAACAGCTAGAACAGAGACATGACACACCTTCAGAGCTTTTGGAATGGAAATAAGTGCAGAGAAGACCAAAACGATGACAACAACACCAGTGACATCAACACAGACATCAAAGTCCAAGGCCATGACCTCAACACGGTGCACAGCTTCAAATATTTAGGAGCCATTGTATCGGACAATGGGTCCCGACAGGAAGTCCACTCCAGGATAGCACAAACAACTGCTGCCCTGACAAGTTTGAAGCCCATTTGGAAAGACAGCACCATCGGTCTACACTCCAAGGTAAGGTTGCTGCGCTCAGTTGTCACCTCCATCTTTTTATACACTTGTGAAATATGGACCCTAACAGCAGACCTACAACGAAGCATACAAAGCATGAAGAACGTACAGAAGACTTCCGGGCTTTACCTATACCCAGCACATCACCAACGACGACGTCCGATAGACCATCACACAAGCCATATTCTCAAAGAGGTAAAGAAACGGAAACTCCGATGGTATGGCTACTACGCCAGAGCATCAGGCCTTGCATAGACCATCCCGCAAGGCACTGTGCAACGATGCAGAAGAAGAGAGAGATAGAAAAAGAGGCTGGAGTACAACATTTGAAAATGGACTGGCTTGACACTGAGTGAAACCATGAGGGTTGCTGAGGACAGAGAAAGATGGAATACGCTGGTTAAACAATCATATGGGGTGCCCCAACGACTTTCGAGTTACGGTATGGTTACGATAGGATGGGATTACATGGAAAAGCTGAGAACACTGTATGCCTGGGGATTAGTCGCCGGTTTCCTATGCCGAAGGTCGCGGGTTCGATTCCCGCAAGGGGCGAATGTATGTGACTTAGGTACGAGACTATTGAGGTCACCGAGGGTTTTCTCCGGACACTCCGGTTTCCTCCTTCCTTAAATAATGGTACTGGCCGCAGTCAATATAAAATTTGAAAAAATAAAAATTCGATTTTCTTTCCGTCTTCCAATAGCGATTTCTCTGCCTTTACACCACCTGTTTGAGTGATGGATGTGTATTTGGTGTGTGTGTGTGTGTGTGTGTGTGTGTGTGTGTGTGTGTGTGTTTGTGAGGGCGGATGAGACAAGTGAACGTGTATGTTGGTACAGATCGCCGCGCTTTGAGCCTGATTGATTTGGGGAAAGGCGCGTATATAGCATCCATTATTATTATTATTATTATTATTATTATTATTATTATTATTATTATTATTATTATTATTATTATTATTATTATTTTTATTATTATTATTATGCCAGCGGTACCGTTTAAACCCTTGGCAGCAGAAGAGCGGGAAATATATCTTTCCTGTCATCCTTTTAATCCCAGGAGGACAGCATCTGTATTAGGATTATTTGCAAGATGCTATCATATTGATTAATTACCTCAAGTTCCATTTCCTTAGGCGAGACTAGTTGTTCACGGGTTTTACGCAAACGCTTTGTATCGGACGTTACACAAAATACCTTAAAATGCTGTTGCATCCGATCGACACCCCCTCCCTTCCCTTCGCTTTCCTTTTCAAGTACTATTTCTCTCTCTCTCTCTCTCTCTCTCTCTCTCTCTCTCTCTCTCTCTCTCTCTCTCTCTCTCTCTCTCTCTCCCCTTTTTTTGTGTCTGCAAATTTCCCCTTCTTCTACCACTTGGGCACACCAAAGACACACTTATCTTCCCTTCCCTTTCCGCCACTCGATCCATCTGATCCTCCCTCTCACTCTCCCTCCCCCATTTAATCCTTCCTTCCCCCTCTCTTCCTCTACCTCTCACCCCCTTCCCCAGCCTCCTACCCCCCTCCCTCCCACTTCCCTGGCCCCATCTCGGTCCGACCCTAAACGCACAAGTGAAGCATTGTCATTCAACGACACAACCAGGACATTGTACCGTTGCATTTCAGCCTCCGCCACTGGTCAAGACGTTATTACCGTTAGGTCACTGCGTTGAAGGCTGGGACACTGGACTGGCGGACTTGCACGTTAGCTTTGATCCACCGACGAAGGTACACAGATTCGATTTCCGTGGAGGACAAGTTTAAAAGTGGCTCTCTCTCTCTCTCTCTCTCTCTCTCTCTCTCTCTCTCTCTCTCTCTCTCTCTCTCTCTCTCTGTCTGTCTGTCTGTGTCTGTGTCTCTGTGTCTCTGTCTCTCTGTCTCTCTGTCTCTCTGTCTCTGTCTCTCTCTCTCTTTCTCTCTGTCTCTCTGTCTCTGTCTCTCTCTCTCCCCGCTATTCATAATTATTGTTGAATGAACGTTGAAGTTTAACGTCTACTTTCACCATTGGCGATATGGCAGAAGGGGTAACCATCCCATGGAAAAGGGGGTACGCACCTAAATCAACAACATTGAACCACCAGAGCAATCATACTGCTAAGACGTACAGTGAAAATCTTTCATCTTACCCACCACGGGATTCGGATCTCTGTCATCAGTGTGCCAGTTCTTCTTCTTCTTCTTCTTCTTCTTCTTCTTCTTTTCCATTATAGGTAAGAGACCCAACTGAGTCTCAGGCACAGTTACGCTTTGACTTTGAAGTGTGTAGAAAATGCGACACCCCTCAGGGCCGGATCTGGGGGGGGGGGGGGTCCTGGGTTCCGGACCCCCCCCCCCCCCCTGGCCATTTGATGTACCTCACTCAGTCAGAAAAAAAATATATGGAGTTTTTTTAAAGCTCTTAATTTAGTTGACACTGGTGGTAAGTAAAACGTTCCTCATTCTACTCAAGTTCCTCGAGCGGACACGTTTTTGTCACCCCTAACCCCTTAAAAAGTTTTTGGAACCCCCCCCCCCCCCCCCCCCCTCCAAGAGTAAGTGATCCGGCCCTGCCCCTGCATGCATCATCACAGAGACCTTCTTGTTCTCTGCCATCGTATCTTTGACAACGATCTTCTTCTTCTTCTTCTTCTTCTTGTCGCTGTTATTGTTGCTGCATTGATTGTTGTTGTTCTTCTTCTCCCTTTTCTTCACCCTCTTTCTCGTCGTATTAATTTACTCCCCCCCCCCCCTTCTTTGTCACCACCTTTAATTTCTCTTCTTTTTGTGTTCACCTCTTAAACTCCTTTTTTTCCTACAGGTTTTTGTTTCGTGACGAACTGAGTTTGTTCAAAATTACTGCATTTTCATGTATAATTAGTGTCTCTGACTGTTCCTTTGTAGTGTTTCTTAAAAATAGGTTTAGCACCCACCTCAAAAGTATCAAGGGAGCGAACAATGTAGCTAAGTTCCTGTCCTCGACAGTTTCAATCCCATATGTAAATCTCCTCAACCCGCAACCAGCTTCCTGCGCAGGCGATGAAGTTCTTCCTCGGCTTGTTTTATCCTCTGTGTTATTCTAACTGGGATGTCCTAAGTAACGTAGGCTTATGCAGGCAGTCAGTTGAATTAGTCCTACGCAGACTAGAATATTGTAGCTTTTTAGGACGCTACTAAGAGGCAGAATTAAGTCGTGCCGTCCAATGCAAAGCTGACAGTCCAGCAGTATACCTGTCCGCGTTTGGGACCGCCGCCACCGTGCGTAGAGAAAGTCTGCCCTGCCACCAACTGTTTGAATGGCGAATGATCGTCTGCTGTGACAGGAAGCGCGATCGAGTTACCTCCCCTGCTTCCTCCTTTTGAGAGAAGAGCAGGCAAGGGAGGTTACTGATACCGTGACATGTGTGGCCTTACGGCCCTTTAGTTAACATGTCCTTGCTTGACGTAACCCTTGATGATGATGATGATGATGATGATGATGATGATGATGATGATGATGATGATGATGATCATGATCATGATCATGATGATGATCATGATGATGATGATGATGATGAGAAGGCCTGTTGAGGTGGTCGAGACGACGACAATGGTAGTGGTTGTTTTAAGAAAACAGCAGGTTGCTTGCATAAGGTGTAACAGAAGGTTGCATAGCCTTAGTACATGCACATGTAAGCTACATTTGCAAAGTGTTGCAAAGGTGTGACACAACAGTGGCTCACAGGTACAACGCTCCTAGTGTAAAACGATGGATTTACTTGACCGTGGTTCGAACCTCGACCGATGAAAAGAGCTTTTTTTTAAACAAACAAAAAAAAAATTCACTGGAGGCTCGACTTTCTGTGATAACTTTTTATACGGTGTTTCACTTCTCCCGTGTTGCTCTAGCAGCACGTTAACAACAAACAAACAACACACTCTCACACACACGCGCACACACACACACACACCCTCACACACACACGCACACACACACACCCACACACCCACACCACAGTCGTTAATCAACAGGAAGACAAGTAAACAATTTTAAGGAGATGAACGAACACAGCGGATGTAAAGGGTCTCTATACCCTAACACGTATTTCACTAAAACTATTCGTCGAGAGTTACAAGCCAACTCCGAAAGTAAGACAGGTCCGGAGGACCTAATGCTATTACTGTCCTAAGTAAAGGTTTCCACTTTCGACAGAACATGAGGCATACAGGCAGGCTCGGTCAGTTGGCTGGGATGTTTGACAGCGCATGCTTCATGCAGCAAGTTGGCAACTTTGGCGGTTGAAGTTCAGCCCTGATATTACGGCTGGCGCCTTTAGTAACTCTTTGAGTCGGTAAATGCGCTATGTAAGAATAATTTTCTTCTAATATCGTCGGTGAATCAGTCTTAGATCATGTTGTTAATTTGCTGATAACGGAACGAAGTTATCGATTTATATTTAAAAAAAATTCATACTTTTGACATAGATTCCGTTTTGTAAATGCTTTGACGCTAAATTCAACATTGTTGACACCGTATAAGACGTATGGGTAGCGCTGTACTCCGGCTGTGGTGCTGTGACTGAGGAAAGCAGCCTGGAATTTCGCCCCTACCCCCTCCCCTCTAATTTCACCTCAACCCCCCTCCTCTTATTTTACCCAGATGTTCTAAAAACATGGAATCCAAATCTGAAATGTGCAAAACAAACTTCTTATTCATGCTGATTATCAGAGCTTGATACTAAGACTCGCAAAACTCAACATCATAATAGTAACAGGACCCCACGCCCTACTTCTCTTCCTGGCAAACGTGCTTTCCCTCGGAAAGCAACCCGAATGTCCCCCGCAAACGTTGACCAAAATTACACCCCCCCCCCCAAATCAAAATAAATTTAAAAAATCTTATTACAGACTTAAAATTTACAGGACCTCCAACTGGGTTTCCGTACCAAGCGAAGTTTCAAAGTCGACAACTGCTAGCTACAAAGAGTGGGAATGAGAGGATTATCAATGGAAGTCCCTTTTAAAAATATTCCTTTGCTTTTTTGGGTTATGTTTTTAACCACTTTCAGCTAAATAATCTTTATATAGGATCATATTTTATAAATAATCATTTATTTATAAACAATGTAAGGTTTCTCTAAATAATATATTTTTTCCGTAAATAACTTATTATTTACGTAAACAATATATTGTTTACCTAAGTAAATCATGATATAGGTGAATACGGAATTGTTGGTAAATAAGGAATTATTTAAGCTTACCTATATAATGCATTATTTAGAAGATTGTGTGAAATAATGTACTAATATTATTCAGGAATGTTTCTTTATAATGATATGTTTACCTATATAAGGCATTATTTAGCAGAATTTGCTAAATAATGTATTATTTAGAAGATGTTGCTAAATAATGCATTATTAGTTAAATAAACAATTCAATGTGGTGACTCCCCCTTTGGGGATGCCGGGGATTTCGGTATAAATAGTATCCCCACTTTCTGGAAATTTAGTGCTTTAAATTCCCACTGTCGCTGTCTTTCTCCTTTGTTCTTTCTCATTCCTACTCTGTTCTATCAATCTCCTATACAATCTTCTTCTTCGCTAGACCAGTCACCTATATTTTTTCTTGAAAACTCTTCCTGGACGAAACTCCTTATTTTTGTGTGAGGACTGTTGGATCACCTTGGGAAAATGTGATGCTTTCTGCCAAATGGTCACTTCCTACGATGTTATTATTTGGCAATGTAGGCATTTTATATGTATGTGTTTTGTTGATATTGTATAATGATGTTTGTATTTTATTTTGTTTTTGTAAACGGGGGTTCGATAAATTAGAGTATGGCCTCAGCGTCCCTTGCGTGGGATGTCTTTATTGTAAAGTGACTGGCTGGTAGATTGCCTTCAGTGTTACCACTAGGTTTGTTTCGGCAGATCTTTTATGCGGATTAGGGGTGAGTCCTGTTTCACTTCTCTGGTCCTGATTTGGCTGGGAAGAGTCCGCTGGACCTAAAGCAATAACCATGTAATTGTGGTGACGTAATATTTTTATTTTCATTGTGTGATTTAATTTGCGTACTTTTCTCTGAAACTAACGGACGGATTTCTTTGAATCTTACTAATTAGTGTGTGTGTGTGTGTGTGTGTGTGTTTGTGTGTGTGTGTGTGTGTGTTTGCTGTGTGGGTGTGTGCGTGTGTGTGTGTTTGCTGTGTGGGTGTGTGCGTGTGCGTGTATGTCTGTGAGAGAGAGAAAGAAAGAGAGCACGCGAGGGAACTAAGCATCCCTTAGGGTCCAACTTTGTTTTATTGTTGTTGTTGTTGTCATCTGCGCTGCTTCCGTCTCAAGTATGACCGAATAAAATTGGCTTATTCAAAGAAGCAGACTATGGCACCGTAACTTATCATAAACGCAAAGGATACAGTATACGCTCGGCCGTGGTGCTCTGAGCAGATTGGTCAAAATATATTTGATTGATTGATTGATTGATTGTTGCTTTAGGTCCAGCGGACTCTTCCGAGCCAAATCAGGACCGGACAACCCCCGATCCGCATAAAAGATCTGCTGAAACAACCCTAGTGGGAAAATTGAATGCCCTCCACCGGCCAGTCACTTTACAATAAAGACATTCCACGCGGGGGACGGCTGAGGCTTTACCCAACTACTCGAACCCCCGGTTACAAAAACAAAATAGAATACAAACATCATTATAAATTATCAACAAAACATATACATATAAAATGCCTATATTGCTAAATAATAACATCATAGGAAGCCCTATTGACCACCCGGCAGAAAGCGTCCAACACTCCCAAGCTGATCCAACAGACCTCATACACAAACAAGGAGTCTTGTCCAGGAAGAGTTTTCAAGAAAAAAGGTAGGTCATTGATCTAGCGAAGAAGAAGATAGTATAGCAGAGTGATAGGACAGAGCAGGAATGGGAAAGAGTAAATGAGGAAGACAGCGACAGTGAGAATTTAAAGCACTAAATTTCCAGAAAGTGGGGATACTATTTATACTGAAACCCCCGGCACCCCAACGGGGGTACTGTTGCCGTAGTGAATTGGTCATGACTACAAAGTCAAGACAGGTTTTCAACTGGGGCTTTCACTTTTCCCGTTATAGGTTAGAACAATCTACAGTGGCAAGATTGCTCATGACCCCAAGGGGTATCAGTATATTTACAGAGAGGCCTGTTGCCGCAGGTGGTTAGGCGCTAGTTTCTTTTGCTGGGATCGAATCCCGCAGGGGATCAACTTACATGTATGTGAGTGACTTAGATACGAGGCTTTTTAGATCACAGAACGTTTTCTCTTTGTACTACGGTTTCCTTCTTCCCGCCAGTAATAGGATTAGATGCTGTAAATTAAACTTTTCAAAAAAAATTAGTCTTACTTTCCGTCGTCTAGTAGCGATCTCTATGGCCCTGCCTTTACACCACATGTTTGAGTGATATTTTTGTGTTTGTTGTGTACATAAGAGAGAAATAGAGAGAGAGAGAGAGAGAGAGAGAGAGAGAGAGAGAGAGAGAGAGAGAGAGAGTGTGTGTGTGTGTGTGTGTTTGTTTGTGCTGCGGAATGAGTCTGACTGGTGATTTGCGTGAATATAACATCATTATTATCATAATTTTACCTTCAAATACTCTTCTATATCTGTCTGTTTGTCTGCCTGTCTGTCTCTCTTTTTCTCTCCCTCTCTCCCCCTTGTATGAAAGGAGGCAGGGATGCTCTGTTACACATGGGAGTGCGCGCTTCGCTCTTTTGTATCTGTTGCGCACAAAGCGGAAGTGCTGAGTGATCAAACCTGGCGAGTGCGCATGCTCAGATGGCCGCCATCCGGCGAGTCGCTTACAACATTGCGAAAGGAAAATGTCAGCCGTAAGTGGCCTGTTACATCTATGTTTGGGGTGTGGTTGGAGGCGCGTGGTTATCGTTATTTCCTGGTTTGGGGAGTAGAGGTATTTCCAGTTTAGCTGACTTTATCATTGCCTAATGCTGCACTTTATCCTCGCTTAATGCAGCATTTTTTTGTGATTGGTTAATTCAGCATTTTGTCATTGTTTAAGGCAGCATGTTTCATTGTTTAATTCAGCATTTTGCCATTGTTTAATGCAACATTTTTTTAATGCTTAATGCGGCATTTTGTTATTGCCTAGTGCAGAACTTTGTCATTGCTTAATACAGCATTTTTGTCATTGCTTAATGCAGGATTTTGCTATTGCTTAATTCGACATTTTTTGCCATTGCTTACTGCAGCATTGTTGTCATTGCTTAATGCAGATTGCTTAAATCAACTTTTTGTAATGCATTGCTTGCTTATTGCAGCATTGTTTTGTCAAACCTTGTTAATTGCAGCACTTTGTCATTGCTTAATAGAACATTTTGTCATTGTTTGATGTATCATTTTTGTCATTGCTTAATGCAACATTTTTGTCAGGCATTGCTTAATGCAGCACTTTGTTATTGCCTAATGCAGCATTTTGTCATTGCTTAATGTTGCTCTTTGTCTTTGCTTAATACAACATTTTTGTCATTGCTTAATGCAGCATTGTTATAATTGCTTAATGAAGCATTTTGCTATCATCCACAGATTAAAGAAGAAGAGGAGGAAGAAGAAGGAAGAATAGTAAGAAACAAAGACGAAAAATTGGATGGATGAATGACTGACAGAAACAAACAAACAAACAAGCAAAAACACGCCATTGGCTAGAAGAACAAAAAGTAAGGAAAGATAGAAAGAACAAAACGGACATAATGGAAAAAAGATAAAGAAAGAAAGAAAGAAAGAAATTCCATTGTCTATAAATACAAACTTCCTCCACCACTCAGTCAGATCACACAAAAGAATGTTGAGCCTGTCTTTGGAGTTTCCCAAAGTCCCTGAGGGTGCATGCATGCCGTGTCTGAGCGCCAAGAGAAGAGGAGAATCGTTTTAAAAAGCAGACATGTTTCTTTTGGAATCTGGTGTCTGCTTCCGGTCTTCTCAGTTGCTGTCTGCTGCTGTTCTCATTCTCTGGAACTGCACACATAAATCCTCGTAGCCAGGACAAGCCGATCTCGCCCTTAT
>CM072516.1:73690587-73693087 GCA_036898135.1 Oncomelania hupensis
GAGGAAGAGAGAGAGAGAGAGAGAGAGAGAGGTGGGGGCTATGTCGGTCGTCAGATTACGTTTGGCAGGATGAATTGTTCGTTCTGGGAAACGAGCAAGGGGTGCCATTCCTGGTGATTGTCAAGCCAGTTGTTGAAGCTGAGCTGTCGACTGTAGGTGGCATTGACAACTTGGTCAGGAAGCTCAAGTCTCCGGTGCTCGAGCCGCCAGCAGTCACTTTCTTTTTTAAAAAAAAAAGGTTAGACTGCAACCTTAGATTTTAGAACTAATTTTGGCAATAAATTCTCTTGCAAGAAGTTTGGTTCCAGTCCATTTTGGTTGCCAAACAGCCAAATTTTGGATGCGTTCTTTGAATGAAGATGTTGTTTTGTTCCTGGCGACTTCATTGAGGCGTCTTCTTTAGATTTGGAAATCCAACTATACGCTTCATGTGTTCGTGGACGTTAATCTATCTAACAACAACGACAACCGCTGGATATTCAGCTACCCAGCTGATACTCTGATGAGCTGAGAATCCAGCCAAATGGCAATCTGTATATATGGGACTATACCACTGACAGCAGATAAGAGGGGAGATCTATCATTCCTTCATTCGTAGGAGTATATAGCATCTAACAATGATGTTATCGATGAGCTTAAGGCGAGACACCTATGATGTGTGTTCTACTCCAACGTTTTGATAACTTTGATTAGGAAGACTGTCCCAAGCGCTCCCCTCACTCCACCCCCCCCCCCTCCCAAACCTCTCTGTCGCTCTCTCTCTCTGTCGCTCTCTCTCTCTCTCTCTCTCTCTCTCTCTCTCTGTCTGTAAGGTGCATGTGAGAAGAAAGTGGTTGCTGCAGATGCTGTCATTGAAATCTAGTCCCACAGTCATACGCTTAACAACTGCAACCTAAAGAGTGCTTGAACCTTGGGGAGTTTCAGAGGACACAACAAACAATGACAACTTTGTGTAAAATACAACAACAGCAACAACAACAACAATAATAATAATAATAATACTAATACTAATAATAATAATAATAATAATAATAATAATAATAATAATAATAATAATAATAATAATAATAATAATAATAAGAATGGATGCTATATATACGTACTTTCGCTCCAAAATCACCAATCCAGCTCAAAGCACAGGCAGATGTCGCCTCACTTTTAAAAATGTGCAAATGGAGTTTCAGAGGGTGGTGGCCTCTAAAACCCCTTACTCTGACCGTCTGGAAGCAAGTTAAAGGGGGTCTAACCCGTCAGAAAGATCTTTGTGTGCGTTGAAGTGTATAGCCAAACTACAGTCTAAACGTGTACCCCATTTCTTTACAAACGCACGCGGGTCAGCGTACATCCCAAGCAAAGTTCATGTTTCCTGAAATTGACGAGTGCGATTGAAAACGCCACGGGAAAAAAAGCTTACATTTCCACCCTTACGTCACAACCCTAACACTCACTTTGGTCTTGATAGGAATTGACCCCTTTACCTTATCTTGGGACTGGATGAAATTCCACACCCGAAAACAGAACATGTTCCACCCATCTTGATTTCCTTCTCTACGTCACAAACGGGAAAGTCCGTTTTGCCAGTTTGACTTTCTATCTACCGTTTCATCACATGCGCTCACATTCGGGTCTGGCTAACATTATAGAGACGGTTGTCGGCCGTCATGACCGTAAAACTACTTTCACTCACAGGTACTACAAACGCCACTACGGTTAAATTTGCTTCAAAAATATATTTGAGATCCACTTTAAAACATTTAGGGACAAGAATCCCCACAGGTCTGACGAATGAAACGCTGACATTTTAAGCCGTGTGAAACGCTTGACTCCTTCCAATTGTGAACATGCACCTCGGAACAGCGCTACAAGTGCTCTAACCTTTTCCAGGCGCACAGCAACGTTACGCACCAGCTCTCTATCGCCTTTGTTACAAACCGGTGCTATGGTGCATGGATTAGTGAGTTAGTTAGTCCTTGTTTATAAGGTCCAGCGGACTGCAAAGAGCCGAATCAGGACCACAACTTGGTTGAAAGAGGACTTACCCCGATCCGTATAAAAGATCTGCTGAAACAACTTTAATGGTAACACTGAAAGCACTCCAACTGCCCGGCGCTTTAAATAAAGGCATCCCATGCAAGGGACGCTGAGGCTGTACTCTAATTTATCGAACCCCCGGTTACAGAAACAAAATATAATATAAACATCATTACAAAATATTAACGAAACACCTACATATAAAATGACCTATATTGCTAAATAATAATACCATAGAAATCCTTAGTGACCATTTGGCAGAAAGCGTCCAATATCCCCAAGCTGACCCAACAGAGTTTTCAAGAAAAATGGTAGGTGACTTGTCTAGCGAAGAATATAGTAGATTAATAGAACAGAGTAAGAGCGAGAAAGAACGAACGAGAATGACAGGATGCATGCAGTGAGCTTACCATCATCATCATCATCGTCGTCGTCGTCGTCGTCGTCGTCATGAAAGTCGTCATAATCA